>JACVVK020000726.1:147500-177957 GCA_018292915.2 Batillaria attramentaria | reverse complement strand
TATATATATATATATATATATAGCCTGTACTGCATGCATGTTGAATTGTCAAAATAAATACAGAGACTTGTCAGTTGTCAGTACCGGGAAACATGGTGTACACTGACAGACCAGATGCCAGTAGCGGGAAACATGGTGTACACTGACAGACCTGATGTCAGTACCGGGAAACATGGTGTACACTGACAGACCTGATGTCAGTACCGGGAAACATGGTGTACACTGACAGACCTGATGCCAGTATAGGAAGCCTAGTTAACCACGTGACTAACCAGTCTGACCAATCGTGTTTCTGTCCAGTCGTGACTGATTGTTATGTTGGGAATGGAACATGGAGATTGATGATGATCATGATGATGATGATGATGGAGACTTGATATAGCGCACGGCTCCACCCTAACTGAGTGCTCACGGCGCTCAGGGAGAGGTTTTGAAAGGAAAGATAGTGAAAAAACAAAAACCTGCAGATGATTACTGTTCATCAGTGGCCTGCATGTCGACTCTCTCTCTCTCTCTCTCTCTCGTGTTTTCTGTCTTCCTTCTGCCCAAGGCTGCATGGTCACGCAGCGGATCTACACACGTCCCTGTCTTCTGTGCTGCAGTTGTGATTATAACAATGGAGTGAATCTCCGGTTGCTGAACACCGTGAAATCAATTGTTGTCGTGCCGAGTTGTATGGAGTTACCGCCTTCCTGCGAAATGTTAGAAATTCATTCGACAGGCTTTTGTTCTCATAATACCGTGTAAAGTACCGTGTCACATGCTGGTGCACACCGTGAGTTCCAGTTCCATGGGTAGACATTTATTGAAGGGTTAAAACTACTCGTGCAAGTATGTTCACGGTGTCTACTGCCGTTTGGCTGATGCTTAAAAAATCGCGATTTGTGTGTGTGTGTGTGTGTGTGTGTGTGTGGTGTGTGTGTGTGTGTGTGTGTGTGTGTGTGTGTGCTAAATTTGAATTTGTAACTTCAAACTTCTTCTTAATGTCGGCCCAAAAACCTAATTCTGGAAAAAAAAAGGGGGGGGGGAGAAGCGGGGGTAGCAGAGGGAGTGGATTGACTAGTTGAGTTTTACGTGTCCTGGCCTGTCTCATCTGACGTGTGGACGTCGCTGTCCCTGCTAGTTTTGTTTGCATTAATGTTAGTGTTGTTGTAGGTATACGCGTGCTGGGTTTGTCAGAGAGATGGGCCGTCTGATACCAACACGGGACCACCCACCATAGTAAAGCAAAGCGTGCATGTTGTGATAGTTTCACTCATAGTTGACATGTCAATTCACCTGGCTTTTATTCTCACTTTCATATTTTATTCGGGAACTTTATCGACATTTCGTTATTCATTGTAACGAACAGCGAAAGTGTGAGTCTAAAGACAGTTTTCTGTTGTAGATTTTTTTTTTTTTTTTTTTTTTTGGGGGGGGGGGGGGTCTTTAAGCAGTAAAGTGTTTTGAATTGAGCCGTTTCAGTTGAAATGAAATTTTTTCGTGGCTTCAACATCTCAATGAAATAACGAGTATCTTATGACTGTCGTTCAAGGAGAGTCTTTAACATGATATAAACAGTTAGTCATGACTCGTTTAATTCAAATCAAGTAAAGTTTTCAACTGTTACCCCCCCCCCCCGAAAAACAAACAAACAAACAAACAACAACAACGACAATTTTTATCTTAGGTTCTTATTTCGTGGAATAAAATTGTAAATAACGACGAAACCACTTTTGGGATGTCATTCATTTTATCTGTCTGTCTGTCGTCGTCGTCGTTGTTGTTGTTTCTGAATACCTTTCTTCCCCTGCTGTCTCCTGATTACTGTGTTAATTTTTCCAGTGTAGTGTCTTCAGTGTTTGCGTGAAGACAAGTGGTGTGTGTCTTCAGTGTTTGCGTGAAGACAAGTGGTCGTGTGCTCGTGTTGTCCGCCAGTAGAACCATCATTTATTCACCACGTCAATCATTCCTGCTTGTCTCTTCTCCACAACCTGAGTCCCTTCTGCTGCGTCACTACCGATCTTTCATCCTTCTTCATGACTAGCGGACCTCGCGGGACGTGTACTCTGGATGTTCCCATCTCACCACGTCCTGTCTCGCTGCTGTGGATATAGACAAGGACTCCCATAGGACCGTGTTAATAGACACGGGATGAGGGATAGCGGCAGCTAACTTATTCATGGTATTTCTCTTTAGGATTCATGAAACACTATGTCAAAATATCAAACTGGCGTCTTTTTGTAGATTTCATTAGCATCTCTTAAAGGGTGTGCAGAATATGAAAATCGTGTGTATTTTGTTTCTTACGAACATTTCATATTTGAGAGAGAGAGAGAGAGAGAGAGAGAGAGAGAGAGATTATTGGTGTTTGACAGCCTGACCGAGCAAGAAGCGAGGAGACAGAAGAATGTTGTTGCCTTAAAAGCTCGAGCTTTGCCCGCGGTTTTTTTTGTGTTTTTTTTTACAATGGTAATGGCGGCCAGTTTTCTCTGAGTGCCTCGCCGTCACATCCACACTTCCTAAAGACACTTACGTCATTTAACTGAACAACTCTGCCGGGCGATCGAAAACCGATTTTGGATTGAGACTCGCAATCCCGTAACAGAAAAGCAGTGGACTGGTCTCCAGGGAAATCACTCGTGTAGATTTTGGTGGCCTCTCTGTCAGCGCTATTGTAGGCTGAGGGGCGACAACCCGGCCACTCGGGCCTCTTACAAGAGAGGGAATCCCACACGTTGCGCATGCTCCTAATACGGGTGATTGTGGCAAACGGGTTAAGCAGTAGTGTTGGACTTGGATACAGAGTTGTGCCCGTCACACCTACACTGAAACAGCTGTCTGTATAGTTTATACTATACTGTGACCAACACCTCGCCTTCCGCGTCTGTCTATACTGAGACCAACACCTCGCCTTCCGCGTCTGTCTGTACTGTGACCAACACCTCGCCTTCCTCGTCTGTTTATACTGTGACCAACACCTCGCCTTCCGCGTCTGTCTGCTGCAAACTTGTCACGGTGGGACGGAAAGGAAATTGTGTCTCACCCCCCCCCCCAAACCACCCTTCCCCTCTTCTCACGCCCCTCCTGACATTGGGCAAAAGAGTCGTTGTGTTGAACGGCGTTTGTTCCACTGGATTTGTTCTTTAATAATTATATCTCGTGCGCGGAGAAGGCAACGAGCAAACTGAAACCACCACTTCCACCACCAACAGCAACAACAACAACAACAACAACATCAACACCACAAAAAACACCAACGTGGATTACATGAACAATTTGTCCAGTGTCGGCCGTGTGTGTGTGTGTGTGTGTGTGTGTGTGTGTGTGTGTGTGTGTGTGTGCCGTGTGTGTGTGTGTGTGTGTGTGTGTGTGTGTGTGTGTGTGGTGTGTGTGTGTGTGTGTCGGCCGGTGTGTGTGTGGGGGGGGGGGGGGGCGTGTGTGTGTGCCGGACTGCGCATGTTGTTTGAGCACGACTATCAGCATGAGTCATACGTCACATCCGGTGTGGCCTCAGTACACAGTGACGTACGTCCTCAAGTAGAATCTTCTCAATACAAATGCACGAGTTTTGAAAGACACTAAACAGTTCACAACTCAGCCCGAAAAGCCCATCTCAAACCGGAGGTGTCCTGTGTGTTGCGCATCAGAAAGTACGAGATTACCGAGTTGTGAAGTGTAAGGATTTGATAGACTTTCTATACATTATAATTAGTGGATCCTTCAGTATAAAACCCTCTGAAGGCCAGTGTTGCCTTCGTCCGCTAGTTTGGTCCGCTACGTGTGTCAGTTAATTAGCGCCAGCTCAGTCAGCCCAACGTGACGCAAGTCGCTATACTGTTTACCTACAGGTCCCATTGTTTTGAAAATGTTGATCTGTTTTACACAACGATGCCGATGAAGATATTTATGGGCGTGTTTGAATGTGACGTGAGTGACATGTCCTCCAGTCGACGTGTAACTGATCACAGCCTGTCACTCCTATCAACACGCTTAATATCAAACTGCTTTAGTCATAATAGGAACTTAGAAAAAAACTGTATCATAACATTTGTAGTGTAACTGATAGTAATTCTGTATGTTTCTAGCATGCTTATCCTGTGGCCTCAGTATGTATGTATGTATGTATGTATGTATGTATGTATGTATGTATGTATGTATGTATGTTTGTGTGTATAAGTGTGTAGTTGTATTGTAACTCTTTTGCTTTTTTCCTTTTTTAATTTTATTTTAATAGACCTATGTGTGTACCAGGTATTAGCTTATCCATTTATCTCATTACATTGATTATGGTTTCGTTTTACTTTAAACGTCGGTGTACATGTGAATTTGTGTACCTTATGTAAAAAGCAAAAATATGAAGGGGAAAAAAAGACAGTTGTGTATTTACATCGTACAAACGTACAAGTGCCAAACGTGGCAGGCCAAAGTTTCATTGGGGGGGGGGGGGGAGACACCGAGGCAGTAACACATGGAAAGTACAGTTTGGTGGTTTTGTGTTTGCCGAGAGTTATTCCGGGAAAGATGAGGCAGTGAAAGTGACTGTTTGTGTATCGTGTGGTACTGGGTGTTTGTGTGGTATCTCAAATACTCTTTACTCTGCCTTTCCTCCTCCTCCTCCTCCTTCTCCTCCGCCTCCGTCCGTCTGTTAAAGGGAAGTAAAGACGACGCTAACACAAGACAGGCAGCGAGCGAAGGTGTTTAAGATCTGTTCATGTTCATGTGAGAGAGTTTCAAACTCATCATGGGGTCCACTATGACTGTCGGGACATCGTGGCAGTCTAGTGCCAGTAGTGGAAGTGAAAACTGCACAGAGCACAAGGTGTTCCTGGTCACATACCATTCGCTACTTCATGCTTTTCGTCGTCGTCTTCTTATCAAGTTGTTATTAACAATGCAAATCCGTTCAAGAAACACGCAACTACTTACTGTGAAAGTTTGTTTTGCTTTGGATATTGTAAACGACACAGGGAAAGAGGTATATTGTGTATGAGACACTATAATCCAGGCAATAGGTAGATCACTCAGTTACAGTTGTTTCGCTGCATGTTACAGAATTAGTATTCCACACAGAGGCAACAGCGTGTGTCTCGCCCCGGGCACAGTCCTAACGGTTACCAGCCTGTCAACAAGTGTCCACAATTAGCTGCACCCCGTAATAACACTCAGCCTCAGGCCAACCACACGTGCCTTGGGTGCCATCCCCCCCCCCAACACCACCACTCCACCGCCGCCCCCCCCCCCGTCCCCCCCCCCCTTCCCCCTACCCCCTCAAAAGACACCACCCTGCCACCAAGCATCCCGTCCGGCACTGATCCCCCATCTCCCATCCCTCCTAAAATCTACAGTCAGCTGACACAGGTAACATCGCCTGTTGTTCTGCAGCGTGGCAGCAATGTCGGGCACCACAATTATCTTGTCAACACGTGACACGCTCGCCTAGTGACGTCACACTCGAACCCTTCCTACGCACCGGTCTCCTGAGTGACGAGAAAATGGCCGCCCACGTGGAAACGAAATTTAAATTTAAAAAAAAAATGAGCGGGAGGCGGTACATTTGATCAAAACGTTTTTAACAAACGGCATGTCATGTTTTGTTTTATGTTTGCGTGAAAGTAAACCGCTGGGGCCAAATATTGTGCTGGCCTTTTTCTCGTTGCCCCGTCTTTGATATCACCCTTACGTGGTGGAAAAGGACCTTAAACTCCTTAACATCCACCCCACCCCAAGACATTGTGTAATGAGGCGATTTCCACTCACCAGCTGCGCCCTCGCTCTCTAGCAAGGAAGAGCAGGAAGTGCTCACCTTGTGGACAGGGGGCAGTACTCGCGATAGTAGGGGCAACATCGTTTGTGCGATTTTTTTTTGATTTTTTTTTTTGAGGGGGTTAAAATCACCGAGTGAGGTACACTTTTTGTAATCAGTCACAGAAAAGTCTTCATGTTAATCTTCAAGGGTGAGGTGGAATGGGGTGGGAGGTTGAAACAATAGCAACACCACTACCATCCTGATGATGGACTGACATGCCCACGATCGTCCCGGCGGAGTTAGCATAAATAAATGCAGAATTGAGTCAGTCTTTCTTGTCTGATCCTCAAGCCAAACATATGCTTTGTTTAAAAAAAAAAAAAGAAGTTCATAGTGAAAATGAGACTTTTAAACTGTACATGGAGCGGACAAGTGCGATGTGTCGTTCGGATAATGTCATGTATTCATGTTAGCTGTCCTCTGTTTGACATCAGTTTTTCTTTTATTTCTTTCTGACGTCCACGCTTCTTTCCCGTACCGGTACAAGTCAACTAGGACCAAGAAGTAATCCTAGATCCTTGAGTCTCTGTTGTTGCTTCAGATACGTTGAAAATCTGTCATACCGACAGCTTGAGCCGACTGCACAGCGCTAGTGAAAAGATCCCATATACAGCTTGGCCCGCCAGTCGATGCAGGTTTGTCTCGGCTTACATTTAGGCGAGTCCGTGTAGCAGAGCGGTCAGCGGTAAGTGCCCTATTCCTTTCCGTGTAGAGAGCGGGTCAGCGGTAAGTGCCCTATTCCTTTCCGTGTAGAGAGCGGGTCAGCAGTAAGTGCCCTATTCCTTTCCGTGTAGAGAGCGGGTCAGCGGTAAGTGCCCTATTCCTTTCCGTGTAGAGAGCGGGTCAGCGGTAAGTGCCCTATTCCTTTCCGTGTAGAGAGCGGGTCAGCGGTAAGTGCCCTATTCCTTTCCGTGTAGAGAGCGGGTCAGCAGTAAGTGGCCTATTCCTTTCCGTGCAGCAGAGCGGGTCAGCAGTAAGTGCCCTATTCCTTTCCGTGTAGAGAGCGGGTCAGCAGTAAGTGCCCTATTCCTTTCTGTGTAGAGAGCGGGTCAGCGGTAAGTGCCCAATTCCTTTCCGTGTAGAGAGCGGGTCAGCAGTAAGTGCCCTATTCCTTTCCGTGTAGAGAGCGGGTCAGCAGTAAGTGCCCTATTCCTTTCCGTGTAGAGAGCGGGTCAGCGGTAAGTGCCCTATTCCTTTCCGTGTAGAGAGCGGGTCAGCGGTAAGTGCCCTATTCCTTTCCGTGTAGAAAGGGCGGGTCAGCAGTAAGTGGCCTATTCCTTTCCGTGTAGAGAGCGGGTCAGCAGTAAGTGCCCTATTCCTTTCCGTGTAAAGAGCGGGTCAGCGGTAAGTGCCCTATTCCTTTCCGTGTAGAGAGCGGGTCAGCAGTAAGTGCCCTATTCCTTTCCGTGTAGAAAGCGGGTCAGCGGTAAGTGCCCTATTCCTTTCCGTGTAGAGAGCGGGTCAGCGGTAAGTGCCCTATTCCTTTCCGTGCAGCAGAGCGGGTCAGCGGTAAGTGGCCTATTCCTTTCCGTGCAGCAGAGCGGGTCAGCAGTAAGTGCCCTATTCCTTTCCGTGTAGAGAGCGGGTCAGCAGTAAGTGGCCTATTCCTTTCCGTGTAGAAAGCGGGTCAGCGGTAAGTGCCCTATTCCTTTCCGTGTAGAGAGCGGGTCAGCGGTAAGTGGCCTATTCCTTTCCGTGTAGAGAGCGGGTCAGCGGTAAGTGGCCTATTCCTTTCCGTGTAGAGAGCGGGTCAGCAGTAAGTGCCCTATTCCTTTCCGTGTAGAGAGCGGGTCAGCAGTAAGTGGCCTATTCCTTTCCGTGTAGAAAGCGGGTCAGCGGTAAGTGCCCTATTCCTTTCCGTGCAGCAGAGCGGGTCAGCAGTAAGTGCCCTATTCCTTTCCGTGTAGAGAGCGGGTCAGCGGTAAGTGCCCTATTCCTTTCCGTGCAGCAGAGCGGGTCAGCAGTAAGTGCCCTATTCCTTTCCGTGTAGAAAGCGGGTCAGCGGTAAGTGCCCTATTCCTTTCCGTGTAGAGAGCGGGTCAGCAATAAGTGCCCTATTCCTTTCCGTGTAGAGAGCGGGTCAGCAGTAAGTGGCCTATTCCTTTCCGTGTAGAGAGCGGGTCAGCGGTAAGTGGCCTATTCCTTTCCGTGCAGCAGAGCGGGTCAGCAGTAAGTGCCCTATTCCTTTCCGTGTAGAGAGCGGGTCAGCGGTAAGTGCCCTATTCCTTTCCGTGTAGAGAGCGGGTCAGCGGTAAGTGCCCTATTCCTTTCCGTGTAGAGAGCGGGTCAGCGGTAAGTGCCCTATTCCTTTCCGTGCAGCAGAGCGGGTCAGCAGTAAGTGCCCTATTCCTTTCCGTGTAGAGAGCGGGTCAGCGGTAAGTGCCCTATTCCTTTCCGTGTAGAGAGCGGTTCAGCGGTAAGTGCCCTATTCCTTTCCGTGTAGAGAGCGGGTCAGCGGTAAGTGCCCTATTCCTTTCCGTGCAGCAGAGCGGGTCAGCAGTAAGTGCCCTATTCCTTTCCGTGTAGAGAGCGGGTCAGCGGTAAGTGCCCTATTCCTTTCCGTGTAGAGAGCGGTTCAGCGGTAAGTGCCCTATTCCTTTCCGTGTAGAGAGCGGTTCAGCGGTAAGTGCCCTATTCCTTTCCGTGTAGAGAGCGGGTCAGCGGTAAGTGCCCTATTCCTTTCCGTGTAGAGAGCGGTTCAGCGGTAAGTGCCCTATTCCTTTCCGTGTAGAGAGCGGGTCAGCGGTAAGTGCCCTATTCCTTTCCGTGTAGAGAGCGGGTCAGCGGTAAGTGCCCTATTCCTTTCCGTGTAGAGAGCGGGTCAGCGGTAAGTGCCCTATTCCTTTCCGTGTAGAGAGCGGTTCAGCGGTAAGTGCCCTATTCCTTTCCGTGTAGAGAGCGGGTCAGCGGTAAGTGCCCTATTCCTTTCCGTGTAGAGAGCGGGTCAGCGGTAAGAGCCCTATTCCTTTCCGTGCAGCAGAGCGGGTCAGCAGTAAGTGCCCTATTCCTTTCCGTGTAGAGAGCGGGTCAGCGGTAAGTGCCCTATTCCTTTCCGTGTAGAGAGCGGGTCAGCGGTAAGTGCCCTATTCCTTTCCGTGCAGAGAGCGGGTCAGCAGTAAGTGCCCTATTCCTTTCCGTGTAGAGAGCGGGTCAGCAGTAAGTGCCCTATTCCTTTCTGTGTAGAGAGCGGGTCAGCGGTAAGTGCCCAATTCCTTTCCGTGTAGAGAGCGGGTCAGCAGTAAGTGCCCAATTCCTTTCCGTGTAGAGAGCGGGTCAGCAGTAAGTGCCCTATTCCTTTCCGTGTAGAGAGCGGGTCAGCGGTAAGTGCCCTATTCCTTTCCGTGTAGAGAGCGGGTCAGCGGTAAGTGCCCTATTCCTTTCCGTGTAGAAAGCGGGTCAGCAGTAAGTGGCCTATTCCTTTCCGTGTAGAGAGCGGGTCAGCAGTAAGTGCCCTATTCCTTTCCGTGTAAAGAGCGGGTCAGCGGTAAGTGCCCTATTCCTTTCCGTGTAGAGAGCGGGTCAGCAGTAAGTGCCCTATTCCTTTCCGTGTAGAAAGCGGGTCAGCGGTAAGTGCCCTATTCCTTTCCGTGTAGAGAGCGGGTCAGCGGTAAGTGCCCTATTCCTTTCCGTGCAGCAGAGCGGGTCAGCGGTAAGTGGCCTATTCCTTTCCGTGCAGCAGAGCGGGTCAGCAGTAAGTGCCCTATTCCTTTCCGTGTAGAGAGCGGGTCAGCAGTAAGTGGCCTATTCCTTTCCGTGTAGAAAGCGGGTCAGCGGTAAGTGCCCTATTCCTTTCCGTGTAGAGAGCGGGTCAGCGGTAAGTGGCCTATTCCTTTCCGTGTAGAGAGCGGGTCAGCGGTAAGTGGCCTATTCCTTTCCGTGTAGAGAGCGGGTCAGCAGTAAGTGCCCTATTCCTTTCCGTGTAGAGAGCGGGTCAGCAGTAAGTGGCCTATTCCTTTCCGTGTAGAAAGCGGGTCAGCGGTAAGTGCCCTATTCCTTTCCGTGCAGCAGAGCGGGTCAGCAGTAAGTGCCCTATTCCTTTCCGTGTAGAGAGCGGGTCAGCGGTAAGTGCCCTATTCCTTTCCGTGCAGCAGAGCGGGTCAGCAGTAAGTGCCCTATTCCTTTCCGTGTAGAAAGCGGGTCAGCGGTAAGTGCCCTATTCCTTTCCGTGTAGAGAGCGGGTCAGCAATAAGTGCCCTATTCCTTTCCGTGTAGAGAGCGGGTCAGCAGTAAGTGGCCTATTCCTTTCCGTGTAGAGAGCGGGTCAGCGGTAAGTGGCCTATTCCTTTCCGTGCAGCAGAGCGGGTCAGCAGTAAGTGCCCTATTCCTTTCCGTGTAGAGAGCGGGTCAGCGGTAAGTGCCCTATTCCTTTCCGTGTAGAGAGCGGGTCAGCGGTAAGTGCCCTATTCCTTTCCGTGTAGAGAGCGGGTCAGCGGTAAGTGCCCTATTCCTTTCCGTGTAGAGAGCGGGTCAGCGGTAAGTGCCCTATTCCTTTCCGTGTAGAGAGCGGTTCAGCGGTAAGTGCCCTATTCCTTTCCGTGTAGAGAGCGGGTCAGCAGTAAGTGGCCTATTCCTTTCCGTGTAGAGAGCGGTTCAGCGGTAAGAGCCCTATTCCTTTCCGTGCAGCAGAGCGGGTCAGCAGTAAGTGCCCTATTCCTTTCCGTAGAGAGCGGGTCAGCGGTAAGTGCCCTATTCCTTTCCGTGTAGAGAGCGGGTCAGCGGTAAGTGCCCTATTCCTTTCCGTGCAGCAGAGCGGGTCAGCGGTAAGTGCCCTATTCCTTTCCGTGTAGAGAGCGGGTCAGCGGTAAGTGCCCTATTCCTTTCCGTGTAGAGAGCGGGTCAGCGGTAAGTGCCCTATTCCTTTCCGTGTAGAGAGCGGGTCAGCGGTAAGTGCCCTATTCCTTTCCGTGTAGAGAGCGGGTCAGCGGTAAGTGCCCTATTCCTTTCCGTGTAGAGAGCGGGTCAGCGGTAAGAGCCCTATTCCTTTCCGTGTAGAGAGCGGGTCAGCGGTAAGTGCCCTATTCCTTTCCGTGTAGAGAGCGGGTCAGCGGTAAGTGCCCTATTCCTTTCCGTGTAGAGAGCGGGTCAGCAGTAAGTGCCCTATTCCTTTCCGTGTAGAGAGCGGGTCAGCGGTAAGTGCCCTATTCCTTGACAGATTGGAGACGGCTATGTAAGTATGTTATACAATAAGTAGAACGTGGACAGGTAAATGATGCGGCTTTTTTATCGACTGGACAACAGTTGACGGACTGTTACTAAATCTGGACAAACGTGCGCCGCCTATGTCTTAAAACAAAAGTTATTGCCAGAGATCAGGCCAGAGATGAGAAAATGTCAAGTTACTGAGTGTGTCCTCGAAAACCAAAACACCAAACCCCGGCAAAATATTTGTGCCACTAAGTTGCTTGCAACTGTCAAACAAGACAAACCTCCTTACCACTTGCCGCCTTTATGTTTTTCACGGTACTGTCAAACAAGACAAACCTCCTTCCCACTTGCCGCCTTTACGTTTTTCACGGTACTGTCAAACAAGACAAACCTCCTTACCACTTGCCGCCTTTACGTTTTTTCACGGTACTGTCAAACAAGACAAACCTCCTTACCACTTGCCGCCTTTACGTTTTCACGGTACTGTCAAACAAGACAAACCTCCTTACCACTTGCCGCCTTTTACGTTTTTCACGGTACTGTCAAACAAGACAAACCTCCTTACCACTTGCCGCCTTTACGTTTTTCACGGTACTGTCAAACAAGACAAACCTCCTTACCACTTGCCGCCTTTACGTTTTTCACGGTACTGTCAAACAAGACAAACCTCCTTACCACTTGCCGCCTTTACGTTTTTCACGGTACTGTCAAACAAGACAAACCCCTTACCACTTGCCGCCTTTACGTTTTTCACGGTACTGTCAAACAAGACAAACCTCCTTACCACTTGCCGCCTTTACGTTTTTCACGGTAGAGTAAAGGGACGGTACTCTTCCTCTTCTTTTATCTTGGAGTGAACAGGTCTTGTAACAGTGTGTAAGTGATCGGTTTCTATGTAAGCTTGTGTCTAAACCTTGCTACCAATGCAGCATGTCACAGTGTTTCCTGACGCCCGGCAACAGGTTTCTATGTAAGCTTGTGTCTAAACCTTGCTACCAATGCAGCATGTCACAGTGTTTCCTGACGCCCGGCAACAGGTTTCTATGTAAGCTTGTGTCTAAACCTTGCTACCAAGCAGCATGTCACAGTGTTTCCTGACGCCCGGCAAACAGGTTTCTATGTAAGCTTGTGTCTAAACCTTGCTACCAATGCAGCATGTCACAGTGTTTCCTGACGCCCGGCAACAGGGCGCCAACAATGCGCCTTACAACTACTGCTACTATACAGTCGAAAATACAGCCAGCAGGTCGTTAGTGTGTGTGTGTGTGTGTGTGTGTGTGTGTGTGTGTGTGTGTTGTGTGTGTGGTCTGTAGTTTTTCTCTCTCTCTTGTTGTACTCCGTAGCGTATATTGACAAGAACTTCCAAGTGTTAGGTGCGTATCGATATAAGTATTTGAAATGTGAGAGGCGGCCATCTGTGAATTCGGTGTTTTGTTCAAAGAACCACGCGGGGCGTGTCTGTGTGGTTTATCGACCAGCGGGTACAGGCTAGAATTAAACCTGTGCTGAAGTCACTGCCGCAGCTGCACACATTATACTTAATGCATCCTAAACATGCAGAGAGAGAGAGAGAGAGAGAGAGAGAGAGGGAGAGAGAGAGCGAGCGGAGAGTTTGGACACTTTCAGCCCTGTTCCGGGTTCGTCGCTTCTCTAGGTCCCTGCGACGACGCCCAAGTCGGGCTAACCGAGACCGAGCCGAGCTAAGTGATACCTAAGAAGGAAAAAACAAAAAATTCTCGGTGACAAGGAAAGTGGACAGTTGCGAACAACTTTGAGGTCCCCGTGTTATTTTCACAGAAGTGCACAGAAGCGATGAAAACTGTCGCATTCACCAGCACAGTACATCTCCAGCTGGTTTACCCGTCTGCTGCTCTCTTCCTCTCTCTCTCTCTCTCTTCGTGTACAGCATGTTTTGTTTTCCTGGTTGCCGCCGCTTATGATAAACGTCAGACTAATGTGCGTGACATGTGAAGATGACGTGAGTGTAGGAGTTGCATGTTGTAGTGGTGTGCTGCTAACCTGACACATCTCGCCGGCCATGCTTTGTTTTGATGCTAGTCAGTCTCATCGGTGTATGTCTGTTAATCGTTGTATGATGTGCGTGAGTGTGAGTGAGTGATAGGCGCATTGAGTTTTATTTAAAGAAATGCGCCCTAGAAATACCATTTATTATTATATTATTATTTGCTTACTGGTTGTTGATAGAAACGCCAATGCATTGTGCGTAACATGTCGACAATCACGGGGTAGTTCAAACTACGCATCCACGTCACTAGTTTTCACCGCTGCCTCATGGGATCATGTTTGCACGGACATTTGTTTTTGTTTGTTTTTGTTTGCCCCCCCCCCCCCCCCACATTGTTTACTGTGGAATTATGCATAAACATGTTCTACACTGGCCAAACACACACCTTTTTCTCTCCCTAGAGCGCCATGTCCCAGGAGTAGGTGCCAGTGAAAGTGCGGACTACCCGGTCAAGTGGCTATTGTCATTTCACAGCTCTCTCTCAATTCTAGTGACATAGCTATTTTGAGGCCGCCTCACTCACTCGATCTGTTATCCTTGCATGAACAATGTCCTTTGTTATGCTGTTAAAGAGTTCCTTTGTGTTGGAGTTAAAATCTTGCATGGTCGATGTGAAACAGGGGAAAAACATAACCAGACCGCTTGTCCGCATACGTCTGGCCGTGACGCCTGGACTAGTCATGGAAATCAAGTGTAGGGTGGTCGATAGTTATACAAACGAGTGTCACCTAATATACAGTAGTTCGTGACAGATTCACACGGCCTGTAACTAGGACCACATTCAAAACCAACCACAGTTCCATAATTCTCAGAGCGTCATTTTACGATTGAGCCGACGCGTTTCTCTCAAAATGCAATCTTGCTGATTTGTTTTCTCTTACTATCAACTAGTAGCACGTACAGTAGCGCAGAGCTGTTTCATTGTTCACTTTGAGATCGCCGGGGGGGGGGGGGGGGAAGAAAACACCGCCGTGAATGTGGGTTTGGTGGCGTGAAAGACAGGGAGGTTTATTACAAGTTGTACCTTTACAACGTGACTACGACACAAACACACGTGCATTCTCATACATAATGTTCCATTTACCCAGGAGCAATCGTCAAGACAGAGACACAAACACACGTGCATTCTCATACATAATGTTCCATTTAGCCAGGAGCAATCGTCAAGACAGAGACACAAACAACGTGCATTCTCAACATAATGTTCCATTTACCAGGAGCAATCGTCAAGACAGAGATCATTTGGTATTATGCTATGTTTTGCTTGAACATTTTTAAAGCTGCTACGGACTAAACTGGTGTTAATCGTTTGATATCTGTTGTTCTTCATGACTCCCATTCCATATAACACGAGAAGTGTGTGAGAGTGGACGGTCGATCGACTGTCATGTTTTGCTGCAAGCTTAACTTAAGCGAAAGCTGGGCAAAAGCGGAATTGCAAATTTGGCATCAGAATCAATCCTGATCTTTGTGATACATGTAGCTAGATGACGTCATATACGCGTTCCTAGCTTCAACTGTCCAGTTTCATGAGGAATGATGGTTAGATGAGTGACCAATGCCTTCCGTGAATATCAATAATTATGTCGACTTCTTACTGAATACGCCTTCTTACTCTTCTTAAGCATTGCTTTCTTACTTTATTTCTTAGCCGGAGTCTCGTTTTGTGTAAGTCAGTCATCAGACTGTGATTATCTTGTCGTACAATATGGACGTGCTATTCTTTGCTCGCTCATTCTCTTTTGTCATTATTTTGTTGTTGTTTGTTTTAATATTACGTGGCACATCTGTCATGTTGACGCATAGCTTGAAAAACCGTGACGTGTTTTAGAAAATGGCCGCCGGCTCCATGAGGAAATGGAAGTGAGCGGTAGGTGGGGCGCGCACTTCATGACGTCACTCGGCAGAGTAATTATGGAGTTTTGGCTAAATCATGACGTCACTCTGCAGTGTAATTATGGAGTTTTTGGCTAAATCATGACGTCACTCTGCAGAGTAATTATGGAGTTTTGGCTAAATCATGACGTCACTCTGCAGAGTAATTATGGAGTTTTGGCTAAATCATGACGTCACTCTGCAGTGTAATTATGGAGTTTTGGCTAAATAAAGTTGTTTCAAGTCGGCCAACCAGTTTCTGTTGACGTGCACGAACAAACTGTGGTGACGGATCGTTTGCTAAGGCTGTACTAATTTGTAGACTTTGTACAGTAAGATGCATTAGTTACAAAACAAAACAACAACACCAAAAAAAGGTCATTATGGTGTTGTGCACTCAGTTCTTTCGTGATGTTTGTAGTTATGAAATAAGTGTAATGACTGGAACCTTACACCCAGTACCCTGTGTGTGTGTGTGTGTGTGTGTGGTGTGGTGTGTGTGTGTGTGGTGTGGTGTGTGTGTGTGTGACACACATACAGAGAGAGAGAGAGAGAGAGAGTCAATGTAGCTTTAACTATGGTTCATTTAGTTGAACACAAATCGTGCTCTATGCCACCCACTATAGACAGCCCTCGCCTGTACCTCAGTCTCCTATCAGCGGTGTGCGTTCAACCTCCAGCAGGCATCCGCGCTTCTCTATCAGATAGGCCGCAAGAAAATCATTTCATGGTCCATTTGCCGTGCAAATAGTTACACAACCTTCATGCTGCTGCACCATCTCCTCTACCAATCATGTTGGCGGGGTGCGCTGGGGTGTGTGTGTGTGTGTGTGTGTGTGTGTGTGTGTGTGTGTGTGTGTGTGTGTGTGTGTTGAGATGGGGGGGGGGGGGTGTGGAGATTTTCCAAAACTCTGGCTGAAGTAAAACTCGCCTCCCGTTATGGTTTAACGTCAAAGTTGACTGAGATATGGCATTATTTTTAGGTTACATGTCTGTGAGAACAACTGCAGTCGATGTTTAGTCTGTTTCCCAGTGTGCCATGAAACAAACCTCCAAAACTGACGTCTTGACAAGATATCGTCATTTTGTGGGGGGAAAAAAAACAACACACAAAAACAACTTATTGTCGTAAATAGATAAGCGAGAAGGCTGTGTTTTCATGACCTAGTGGTTCAAGTCGCTATCTTTTGACTCTGCACCAGTTAGGCCAGTAACACAGAGGACACGGCACGTGTTTGGTTGTGGGTACATGTATGATAAGCCTTCCAGTGTTGTGCTGTTTAAAAGTTTTGGAGAACACCTATAATAACATAATATCCATCAGAAATCCAATGGAACGTTGTTTTTGGCGAACGTCGCTTTTGTTGATCCGTAGCAGAATATCACGGATGTAAACTTTGTGTTCCGACTGCAGGCGGGGTCGTCGTTGTATGGAACCGTTCAGTCGTTTTACAGCCGTGTTGAGGTGAGGCGTTAATACACCGTTTTCCCGCTGTGTTTCTTGTCTCAGGTGAGACGTTAATACACCGTTTTCCCGCTGTGTGTTTCTTGTCTCAGGTGAGACGTTAATACACCGTTTTCCCGCTGTGTTTCTTGTCTCAGGTGAGACGTTAATACACCGTTTTCCCGCTGTGTTTCTTGTCTCAGGTGAGACGTTAATACACCGTTTTCCCGCTGTGTTTCTTGTCTCAGGTGAGACGTTAATACACCGTTTTCCCGCTGTGTTTCTTGTCTCAGGTGAGACGTTAATACACCGTTTTCCCGCTGTGTTTCTTGTCTCAGGAACATTCCCTCGGCTTCTCGAGTCAAGACTGAAAATCGTTTGCAACAATTAAACGGCGAAAGGAGTTTCACAGTACAATGGAATGTCAGACTGATTGTTCACCTGTTGACCTGATCCACGTTCCGTGTTGTCCTGTCCTTTTTCCACATGCGCCGCTTGTCAAATTGTTCCGGACTTCCGGTTAGTCTCACTGTGTCCCCGGCTTGATTTGATCACCCGTAGAGTGTTGTCGTCGTGACGAGTATATTATATTGCGTGGGGTGGGATTAAACACGGAGGTTCTTGATCTGCTCCACCCGTTCAGTGTGATCGGCATGACGAGTATCGGTAGCTTACTGCTATACAATTCTGGAGGACTATAGGAGGCTTTTTGTTGTTGTTGTTGTTGTTGTACCAGGATAGTTTGATAAATTTATTTAACCACTCACCATACCCTCAGAGAGAGAGAGAGAGGGGGGGGGGCTGCCTACAGAGAGGCGATAATGAAGATGCCAGATAATGAAGGAGTGTTACATTGCCTGTGATTGCATGAGTGGGAGAGTGGACGTGACTGTCGGTCTGACGAACATGAACTGTCCCACCGCTAGCTTCGCTTTCCCACACACTGGCCACCTCCCGTGTTTCGGTAGTAGAAGTGTCTCCGGCAGCTCACATGCATGAACAGTGGAATTGTACGTCAAATAGTTGCATGCAGCGCCATTGTGTCGTGTCATCCCAGATAAATCCTTAAAAACAACAACAACAACAACAACAACAACAAACCCCAGGAAAATGATCTAATTTTTGCGTTGTACAATCAGTCAGTCTCGTGGTGACGAGGAGTGTCCATAAGTTGTTTGTGTGGAGACACTGAGGGCAGATCACAAGATGAATTGTTTCACGCTTCTTAAGCTCACTTCATTATTTGCGGGGGCCACAGAGTGTAATTTGTTTGATGTATCTCTTCACGTCGGGCACGCTTGTAGACGTGCTGCTAGATTTGAATAAGGATAATCCATCATAATGAGTTACAGCCTCACCCCCTCCCCACCCCCCTCTCCGGTCCCGGTCTATACACTATTACTGATCGTGTTCAGCCCAATCTGAGGGGCCTGGGTATGAGTGTACATGTCGTCAGTGTCTTGTGGTAAAGAGATGATTCGTGCAGCCAGTGTATTGTGGTAAAGAGATGATTCGTGCAGCCAGTGTATTGTGGTAAAGAGATGATTCGTGTAGCCAGTGTATTGTGGTAAAGAGATGATTCCTGCAGCCAGTGTATGTTTTGTGTAGCTAGTGTCGTATGGTAAAGAGATGTTTTGTGTAGCCAGTGTGTTGTGGTAAAGAGATGTTTTGTGTAGCCAGTGTGTTGTGGTAAAGCACTTATTCGTTTAGCCAGTGGGCTGTGGTAAACAGGTGATTAGTGTAGCCAGTGTGCTGTGGTAAACAGATGATTCATATAGCTAGTGTGCTGTGGTAAACAGATGATCCATGTAGCCAGTGTGCTGTGGTAGACAATGATTACTGTAGCCAGTGTGCTGTGGTAGACAGATGATTCGTGCTGCCAGTGTGCTGTGGTAGACAGGTGATTACTGTAGCCAGTGTGCTGTGGTAAACAGATGATTCATGTAGCCAGTGTGCTGTGGTAAACAGATGATCCATGTAGCCTGTGTGCTGTGGTAAACAGATGATCCATGTAGCCAGTGTGCTGTGGTAAACAGATGATTCATATAGCCAGTGTGCTGCGGTAAACAGATTATCCATGTAGCCTGTGTGCTGTGGTAGACAGATGATTCATATAGCCAGTGTGCTGTGGTAGACACATGATCCATGTAGCCAGTGTGCCGTGGTAAACAGATGATTCATATAGCCAGTGTGCTGTGGTAAACAGATGATTCATGTAGCCAGTGTGCTGTGGTAAACAGATGATTCATGTAGCCAGTGTGCTGCGGTAAACAGATGATCCATGTAGCCAGTGTGCTGTGGTAGACACATGATCCATGTAGCCAGTGTGCCGTGGTAAACAGATGATTCATGTAGCCAGTGTGCTGTGGTAAGCAGATGATCCATGTAGCCAGTGTGCTGTGGTAGACGCATGATCCATGTAGCCAGTGTGCTGTGGTAGACAGGTGATTCATGTAGCCAGTGTGCTGTGGTAAACAGATGATTCATGTAGCCAGTGTGCTGTGGTAGACAATGATTCATGTAGCCAGTGTGCTGTGGTAAACAGATGATTCATGTAGCCAGTGTGCTGTGGTAAGGCACTTATTCGTTTAGCCAGTGTGTTGTGGGACAGAAATGAATTCCTTTGATCAGTATGTTCTAAGGAGATGATTCGTGTAGCCAGTGTGCTGTGGTTAAAAAGAAGATTCGTTTTGCCGGTGTGCTGTGGTTAAAAAGAAGATTCGTTTTGCCGGTGTGGTTTGGTGAAAAGATGATTTGTTTTTCCAGTTTGTTGCGGTAAAGGAATGGCGTTGGTGTAGAACTAATGGTATTATGCTCGCTCCTTATGTTGGTGGAAAAGTTATGGGGATTGTGAAGTTATCATTTAGCGGTGCCATCGTCCCACAGTGTATGGAAATGAACTTGCCTTGTCAGTGACAGTGTGTTGAGAGTAAACATACATGAAACGTTGGCCCACTGTACCCAAGCTTTGTTTGTAGTTCACCACTGTTCTTTACGACTCAAAACGAAATTAATTTCCTTGCTGCACATCCATGTAGAGAAGTATGACGCTTTGATATCTGATAATCTACACACGTGAAAATATGACATCCGTCGAAGCGAGCACGAAGTAAAAACAAAGTAAAATGGTGTTATTCAAATACTGACGCCGTTAGTTTTGTGGATACGTGTAGGATGCTCACTTCCTTCAGGTAGAATGACGTTAAGTCCTAAATAACTAACTCACTCCTTCAGGTAGAATGTAAACCTCGTGGAATAGCAACACTTGGCGTCACACTAGTAGCTGATTTCTGATCCTGTTGGCTACGAAATGAGTTTTTGGTCGTCACAGTGGGGCAGCGCCGGTTCCTTTAATCCTCTGAGGCAGTGATGAAACTTTGATGTCTTTGTTCCTACACTCTGGGCAGCATTTCAATACATTAGACCGTGCAGCAGGCTCATCTAGACCAAAGACAAACTGGCAATGTTAAAAACGACCTACAGTGTGTGCGGACAGAGTTGGGAAGATATGGAAAATGTCAAGCAAGGCACTTGTATCCTCTTTATACACTTTGATTCCTCCCCCTCCCCCTCCACCACCACCATCTCTCTCTCTCTCTCTTTCTCTCTCTCTCTTTCTCGCGCGCGCACGCGCGCGCACACACACACACGCACGCACGCACGCGCACACACACGCACACACACACACACACACACACACACACACACACACACACACACATTGTCATTGTCTGTCTAGATTTATATGCAGACGTGCGGGCATACGTGCTAGGAGTGGCTAACGTACTTTGACGTTTGCAGACACCGCAAGATCTTTGAGGCGAATGGAACTAAAACTGTGAGATGGCAGCAAAATTTCTTCACGTCTTCCCTCGTCTCGCCAAACCTGGTGTCTTAATAGTAAATATATATAGCTGTCGCGCAGACCCCATTAAACAGCTAAAGAAGGATCAAACTAGCTCTCCACTAACGTGTTTGGGGATCTTGAATGAAGGTTTGATTTTGCTGGTGCAGATTGTGATCACAAAACATGTTCTTTGTTTAACATTACTGCCACTAAATTCGTCCCTTCTGTCAGGTATTAGTCACCAAACTTGTCCCCTGTTTCAGAACGTTGCTAATCCACACAGCGCATGACGCCACGACACGTCACGATGAACAACACAACGGTACTAGACAACGTCACGATGAACAACAACGGTACTAGACAACGTCACGATGAACAACACAACGGTACTAGACAACGTCACCAACACAACCAGTATCTTCCAGCGCTACCCAGGATTCACCGCGCTCTTTGAAGAGTTTTCCCCCACCGGTACCCTGGCAGAGAGAGTGATTCCCCCTGTTTGGTATTTCGTTGGCTTCGTCGGCAATCCCGTGTCCGCCGTCATCTGGTTCGGACGACGCATGCGCAGAAACAACTCGTCGGCCATCTACCTGGGTTCCCTAGCCGTATCGGACTTCGTGTTTCTCTTGCTGCATCTTCTCTACCACCTGCACACCACCTGGGGTTACGACATCTACAACGTGGACAAGGGCTGTGAGCCGTTCATGTTTTTCTTCTACATCCCGCAATATCTGTCCGTTATTCTGGTGGCCGCCTTTACTGTGGAGCGCTACACAGCGGTGTGTCATCCCTTCTTGAAGGAGAAGTGGTGTACCGTCAGACGCGCCTGTATCCTCGTCATCCTCTGTGTCACCTTCTCCACAGCCCTGGCCTCAGTACAGATCTACATCTGGACCTACCAGCCCGAATACAACGCCTGTAACCTCAGATCGGAAGCGGCAGCAGGGGGCGACAAGAGTTTGTGGGCGATCTGGAACTGGGCAGTGGACATTCCCATCCTCGGCGTCCTGCCCCTCGTCGTCCTCATCTTTAACGCGCTCGTGCTGCACGAGATCATCAAACTGTCCAAGAATGGGGTCATCACACGCCAGCAGGGTCGGGGGTCGGGGGGCAATAACACAGCCTCCACTCTCACCCTCCTGTCTGTCAGCTTCTTTCTTATCATCACACAGGTACGTCAGTCTACGTCAGCGGTGGTAGAAGTGAAAACTATCACCTTTATTCATAATGAGTGTTTTCTGGGTGATGACGTTCTAGGTGTCACAGACTGAGACGGTTCGCGGTGGGCAGCCTTGTGAATTGAACAGCTGTTATGTTTGGCTTCGCTGTTTTCAGTGTCAGTATTTATAAGCTGTTAGGATTACCAAAAGAAGAAACAAGCGGAGTAAGAAAGTGAATTGTGTGGTGACTTGTTAACTACCAACTAAAACCTAAAACTCAGACACGAAGGGGGGGGGGGGGGAGGGTGACGATAACTCTTACGGTTAAATTGGGCACACTCCCGTTCCCCTCGTTCCGTGAGCTATAAGTATGTTCTTTATACATGTAACGTTTTCATTACATGCTGATATACACTTGTCTGACGCACCCCGTATGATATCAGCAGCACAGTGTTTATTTTAAACGTTTCTTATCCACAGATCATGGCGACTGTAGTGACCAATCTTCAGCCCGCCTTCCCTATCGGTGACGTGATGCTGACTGACACGCAGGTCCGCGCCGACCCCACCTGGACACGACTCTTCACCTACATGGACGCGCGCAAAATCACGGACGTCATCAGCATATCACACTTTGCCTGCTACTTCGTCATCTACTTCCTGACGGGAAAGCACTTCCGGCGGGAGGTCTTCTTTTTGGCCACGTGCCAAGGGAGGCTTCATTTTCTGGACCGACTGGTGGCAAAGACTCGCAAGGGAGAGAGGTATTCCATGGTGTCCAGCAACGGGCACACGCTGGCAACGGACACCTGCACTACGGCGTTTACAACCACCATGTGAAACAGTGTTGACAACGGAAACCTGCACTACGGCGTTTACAACCACCATGTAAAACAGTGTGGCCAACAGAAACCGGCACTATGGCGTTTACAATCACCATGTAAAACAGTGTTGACAACAGAAACCGGCACTACGGCGTTTACAACCACCATGTGAAACAGTGTTGACAACAGAAACCGGCACTACGGCGTTTACAATCACCATGTAAAACAGTGTTGACAACAGAAACCTGCACTACGGCGTTTACAACCACCATGTGAAACAGTGTGGACAACGGAAACCTGCACTACGGCGTTTACAACCACCATGTGAAACAGTGTTGACAACAGAAACCTGCACTACGGCGTTTACAACCACCATGTGAAACAGTGTTGACAACAGAAACCTGCACTACGGGCGTTTACAACCACCATGTGAAACAGTGTTGACAAAAGAAACCTGCACTACGGCGTTTACAACCACCATGTGAAACAGTGTTGACAAAAGAAACCTGCACTACGGCGTTTACAACCACCATGTAAAACAGTATGGACAACAGAAACCTGCACTGCAGCGTTTACAACCACCATGAGAAACACTGCTGACATCGGACACGTGACCTAAGGCGTTGACAGTGTTTACCTGCACGACGCCGTTTGCAAGCACCATGCAGCAGCTTACCGCGTCATCACTCCTGATCTCGGCTGGCAAACGAAACAAAGTGTGTAGATGAGCACAGTGCGCATGGCTGGCTTACACGTTACCAAAGGCTACACATCCCATTGTGACAGTAACCTGTTGTGTACGATGCTTGTTTGAGCAGCGAGGAACTGAATGTACCGCCTTGACGACGGATACAGCGCTGACATGGACAGACCACGTGTCATGTGCGTCATGTCACCTTGAACAGTCGGCGTGTGAACACGATGGGCCACTTGTGATGGGATGTACCGTATATCTGTGCTCTTGGTATAGAGCTACGTACATCCGTTATAGAGCTGTGTACATCTGTTGCTACCACAGAGCTATATACCACTGTCATAATTATACCAAGCAGGTCTTGCTTTCTGGACAAATCAGTTTTTTACTGAGACTAACTCTTCGAGAACACAAACAGGTTCCATTCAACAGCCTTTATTTCCCGGACGTGGTTGCGTGGACAGCACCCAGAGGGAAGTCACAATATTGTTGTGTTGGTGGTTGGCGCATCAGTGTGGCGGGAGAAAAATCACGTGGCTGTATATACCCGTTCTACCCCTTACACCCGTTGTAAGTTTGTTATTACTGTATATACCCGTTCTACCCCTTACACCCGTTGTAAGTTTGTTATTACTGTGTACAGGACAAAGCAGTGCGTTGCTCCAACGGCTTGATCGTGATGGCTGACAGAACATTTCACAAGCTGGGATCTCGGACACTGACACAGTACAGTGTTTCAAGGAGCGTGTCACTCCGCTACATGGTTGTGTGTTGAGTTAAGAAAGCAAACTGTAACAAGTGTTTCTTGTGAGAAAACTACAAGTTAGACAGCTGGCTACAACTGGACTGGATTGTCCAAAGCCACTCCCTGATGTTGTGGGTGGGTGTAATAATTATCATTATTTTATGTGTGCACCCCATCACCTTATATGGACTTTGGACACAGTGGAATCCTGCACACACTACACTGACACACAAACACTAACGTACGTGTGTGTGTGTGTGTGTGTGTGTGTGTGTGTGGTGTGTGTGTGTGTGTGTGTGTGTGTGTGTGTGTGTGTGTAAAATGTCACGTTACTAGTTAAAGGCGCCGAAGGAAGGACGCTCTCAGGACAACTGTACTCTAAAGAGGAATAATGATATGAGATGGTCTTTCACACTATACGCTACACGTGAGGGTTTTGCTAAGATATTCAGTTCTTTGAATGGTATCGTGCTTCGTGCTATAATTGACCGACAATCTGTGAAAGGTCAGTGGAGCTGAATCTGTGGAACTGTAGGTGTACGTCAGCAGATCCAGACACCATTTTACTGTGAAATATCTGTGGAGTTGAAAATGTGGACGAGGCACTGTAGGTGTAAGTCAGTAGAGTCAGACACCATTTTACTGTGAAATATCCGTGGAGTTGAATCTGTGGACGAGGTACGAAGGTGTAAGTCACTGGGGCCAGACACCATTTTACTGTGAAATATCCATGGAGTTGAAAATGTGGACGAGGCACTGTAGGTGTGTCACTAGTCAGACACCATTTTACTGTGAAATATCCGTGGAGTTGAAATGTGGACGAGGCACTGTAGGTGTAAGTCACGGGGGCCAGACAGTTTACTGTGAATATCCATGGAGTTGAAAATGTGGACGAGGCACTGTAGGTGTGTCACTAGAGTCAGACACCATTTTACTGTGAAATATCCGTGGAGTTGAAAATGTGGACGAAGCACTGTAGGTGTAAGTCACGGGGGCCAGACATCATTTTACTGTGAAATATCCATGCAGTTGAAAATGTGGACGAGGCACTGTAGGTGTAAGTCACGGGGGCCAGACATTTTACTGTGAAATATCCATGCAGTTGAAAATGTGGACGAGGCACTGTAGGTGTAAGTCACGGGGGCCAGACATCATTTTACTGTGAAATATCCATGCAGTTGAAAATGTGGACGAGGCACTGTAGGTGTGTCACTAGAGTCAGACATCATTTTACTGTGAAATATCCATGCAGTTGAAAATGTGGACGAGGCACTGTAGGTGTAAGTCACTGGAGTCAGACACCATTTTCCGTGAAATATCCATGGAGTTGAAAATGTGGACGAGGCACTGTAGGTGTAAGTCACGGGGGCCAGACATCATTTTACTGTGAAATATCCATGCAGTTGAATCTGTCGGCGAGGTACTGTAGGTGTAGGTCACTGGGGCCAGACAACGTGTTACTGTGAAATATCCATGGAATTGAATCTGTGGACGAGGAACTGTAGGTGTAGGTCACTGGGGCCAGACAACATGTTCCTGTGAAATATCCAAGGAGTTGAATCTGTGGACGTGGAACTGTAGGTGTAAATCACTAACGCTAGACAACATTTTATTCTGCTGACTCGGCTAGTTTACACTTGGCTTTATCGCGCCACCATATACAAAGACGAAAAAGTCAAGCCCACACATCTCACCCCCGTCCTCACCTCATCTACACTTTTTGTTTTTATTATGTTGTTGTAGTTTTTGTTTGTAAGACTAATTTGCTGGCTGATGGTTTGCCAGCTTTCTAACCCTAGAACCCGGCCTTGAACGAAAAATAGTCAACTGTGGCCCCACACACCCTTCCAAATACCTCCCCTCCCCCCCCCCCCCTCCCCTACCAACCCCTCACCCAACCCTGTCCTTACCTCTATGCGTTCAATCGGCTTGAAGATCAGCAGTTTGTCATCTTGAGTGCTTCTGGGAAAAAGGGTTTTCTCTCAACAGAGAGACTGTCGGTGCCCGATAAATAAGATAAATAGGACCCCGTGGCCGTCAGTGCATTTAAATTTGGAATAAATAAGCGATTACCGCTCGAGAGGAGCACGTTTTGTGGTGACGTCGGATCATCCATCTGTTTTAGTGACGGTCTGCGGGAGTGAAGGCAGGATAACGACAGCGTGAAGATAGTGTGAAGACAATGTGATAACAGTAGGAAGGCAGCGTGAAGACAGTATGAAGACAATGTGGTGACAGCAGGAAGGCAGCGTCAAGACAGTGTGAAGACAATGTGGTGACAGCAGGAAGGCAGCGTCAAGACAGTATGAAGACAATGTGGTGACAGCAGGAAGGCAGCGTCAAGACAGTGTGAAGACAATGTGGTGACAGCAGGAAGGCAGCGTCAAGACAGTATGAAGACAATGTGGTGACAGCAGGAAGGCAGCGTCAAGACAGTGTGAAGACAATGTGGTGACAGCAGGAAGGCAGCGTCAAGACAGTGTGAAGACAATGTGGTGACAGCAGGAAGGCAGCGTCAAGACAGTGTGAAGACAATGTGGTGACAGCAGGACGGCAGCGTCAAGACAGTGTGAAGACAATGTGGTGACAGCAGGAAGGCAGCGTCAAGGCAGTGTGAAGACAACTTGAAGACAGTGTAAGACATCGCGAAGACAATATGGAGGACGGCATGAAGACAGTGTGAACACATAGTGAAGAAAATGTTTAGGCAGTCAGAGGACGGCGTGAAGACAGCGTGAAGAGAATGCGACGACTGCAGGAAGGCATTGTGAAGACAGTTGAAGCACATCGTGAAGACAGTGTGAAGGCAAGTAGAGGACTGTGAAGACGCTAGCTCGGTGAGCCATCTTCAGTGTGTGATTTGTTTCCAAGAACAATCACACTGGCATGAATGTTCTTATCATCAGCCATGTACAACACTTTATTTGTCATGCGTTATGTGTCATGTGTTATGTGTCATGTGTTATGTGTCATGTGTTATGTGTCATGTGTCATGGCTCATTGTTGTGTGTTCGCTTGTTTGTGGACTTGTTCGTCCACTTCTACTGTTAACGCGATCTGACCCTGCACCTGTCACAAACACGTGTACTGTTAACGCGATCTGACCCTGCACCTGTCACAAACACGTGTACTGTTAACGCGATCTGACCCTGCACCTGTCACAAACACGTGTACTGTTAACGCGATCTGACCCTTCACCTTTCACAGTCGCCTGTGCTCTCACGCGATCTGACCCTGCACCTGTCACAAACACGTGTACTGTTAACGCGATCTGACCCTGCACCTGTCACAAACACGTGTACTGTTAACGCGATCTGACCCTGCACCTGTCACAAACACGTGTACTGTTAACGCGATCTGACCCTGCACCTGTCACAAACACGTGTACTGTTAACGCGATCTGACCCTGCACCTGTCACAAACACGTGTACTGTTAACGCGATCTGACCCTTCACCTTTTCCAATGATGTGCAGTGCCCATTGTTTCATTGTATATATTATATCATATTATATCATATTATATTATATTATATTATATTATATTATATTATATTATATTATAATGTGCAGGACGGATCATTGCCAAGTACTTCACTGCACATTGCATCGTATATCGTAGGAATGATGCAAGCAGTGAGTGTAGGAATGATGCAAGCAGTGAGTGTAGGAGTGATGCAAGCAGTGAGTGTAGGAATGATGCAAGCAGTGAGTGTAGGAATGATGCAAGCAGTGAGTGTAGGAATGATGCAAGCAGTGAGTGTAGGAATGATGCAAGCAGTGAGTGTAGGAATGATGCAAGCAGTGAGTGTAGGAATGATGCAAGCAGTGAGTGTAGGAGTGATGCAAGCAGTGAGTGTAGGAGTGATGCAAGCAGTGAGTGTAGGAATGATGCAAGCAGTGAGTGCAGCATCAGAATAGCCTATTACAGCATAACATGTATATCGTATTTTGTTGACTACGTATACTTTCACTGTTGTTGTGTAGCTAGGGAAACTGGATATGTTGGTCTGGGTTATTTTAAGCGGGAGTGCATAAGGGAAAATGATTGGAGACGTTGGGAGCCGATTTTTTTTTTTTTAAACGAATCTGGTTTTGCGTGCTGTCGACATTTGGCGACAATGTGGCTAAGGTCCACTTGAATTTCAGTTCACTTATGTCAGGATGAGAAAATGCAACTGCGGGTGTATGCTAAGCGTTTTGATAAGAACCACTATAAAGTTAGAAGTTTATTAGTGCCACTTCAGTTCCAGACATGTATGTTAGAATTATAATCATATACCGCAATGTTGTGTGACGCTTTGTAAGTTTATTGTGCAATACAGCGAGTGGCGTTCACTGTAAGTGTAGTCAACAAAAGGCCTGGCGTAGGAGTTCACCCTCTGTGTGTGTGTGTGTGTGTGTGTGTGTGTGTGTGTGTTGTGTGTGTGTGTGTGTGTGTGTGTGTACGAGATCTTTTGACGAGTGTGAAGCTGCTCGATGACAGTTGTAATAAACAGCAGATACCCATAGTGCTCATGTGATCTTTTTAATGATTGTTTGGACAAATATTCCAGTTTGTTATAATTAAGTTCGTCAGTTTTGCATTAATATGTACATAATATGAAATAATTTTGAATGTGGTCGAGCAACATTAATGTTTTGAACGTTGTAAACGTATTTAGAAACCGTCTGTGGAACTGTTTTAAAACCATTTTAACGTCATGTGGCTTTATCCTAAGTCAGACCAGCACCAGGTATCAATTTTAACGTCATGTGGCTTTATCCTAAGTCAGACAGGTATCAAACTGTTTCCGTCTCGTCATGGATGTGTTTAACGTCATGTGGCTTTATCCTAAGTCAGACAGGTATCAAACTGTTTCCGTCTCGTCATGGATGTGTTTAACGTCATGTGGCTTTATCCTAAGTCAGACAGGTATCAAACTGTTTCCGTCTCGTCATGGATGTGTTTAACGTCATGTGGCTTTATCATAAGTCAGACCAGCTCCAGGTATCAAACTGTTTCCGTCTCGTCATGGATGTTGTTCTGTCCCACAGACTTTTTCACACTCGAGCATGCTGAGTGACAACATCAAGAAAGTGGTCTGGATATGTAGCCAGGATGACGTCATACCGACTGTCATTGTAGAAAGCGGTTTTGAAGACAGGCTGACGTCATGCCCACTGACATAATTATTGGATTGGATTACTGTTCTCCGCTGTTGATGACAATGTCTCTTTGTTCACTACTTACTGCCCATGTTGTATTTGTTAGGGATTCCCATTATGACGATGTTGAATTGTTTTGGTTTCCCATTATGACGATGTTGAATTGTTTTGGTTTCCCATTATGACGATGTTGAATTGTTTTGGTTTCCCATTATGACGATGTTGAATTGTTTTGGTTTCCCATTATGACAATGCTGACTTTGGTAGGGATCCCCATTATGACGTTATTGATATGTAAGGTTGCCTATTATGACGATGTTGAATTGTTATGGGTACCCATTTAGACGGAAGTGAGTTGTTAAGGATACCACTATGACGATGCTGCTTGTTAGGGGTGTCCATTAGAACGATGTTGAGTTGTTGGCCGCAAGTTCCAGTCGCGTTGCAAGTCGCTGATACGGTGAAATATTGTAACGTGAAAAATTGTAACGTGAAATATTGTAACGTGTGGCGGTGTGGTTACAATATTGTAACGTGTGGCGGTGTGGTTACAATATTGTAACGTGTGGCGGTGTGGTTACAATATTGTAAGGTGTGGCGGTGTGGTTACAATGGAGTGAAGGCTGGACAGGACACGCTGTACCTTGTCATGTAATTATTTGCGATTCATTGAATGTTAGGTCGTTGTTGTTGCTGTATATTTCTTGAAAGTGATACGGATGATGATGTCACTGGTTGAGATTTTGGAATCTTTGAGTCGTCAATGATCTGTTACTGGTTGTAGCTGAAAATCACTGGCTTGCTAAAAAAAAAAAGTCGTCTGTTTCATTGACACCTTTTTGTGTTGAGTGTTTCATGATTTGACATTTCTTTGTTCCTCCGTTGTGTTACGTCGTCGGAATAAAGAACAAAAACTTTAAAACGTGTTGTTTGACTTTTGTTTGTCTTGTAAAAGATTTTTTAGGCGTGTTTTCGGTTGTAGTTGAATTCTTCGGAACATGTGACATAATGTGATGTTTCACGTTCAGTAAGTAGCAAGGACCGTGGGTGCTGATCAAGTGAATTATGTGGGTATTGACAATGAATTATGTAAATGGGCGGTGGGTGGGTGGGTGTTTTGGGAGTTTCACGTCCTTTTCTACCACATACGGGTGATATCAAAGACGGGGCAACGATGAGAAAGCCAGGACAAATATTTGGCCCCAGCCGGGATACGAACTTACGACCCGAGCATTAGAAGTCAAATGCTCTACCATTCGGCCACCCCGGCTCCCCATGTAAATGGGCATTATTAACAATTCGAGGAACCCCGGATGTCAGCTATCTGATCTTTTCCTCAGGAACTGTTCCTTTGTATTACAGAAAAAAAAGTAAAAATCAATGTTGTGCTTTATACTGTACATATGGGGGCACAGTCTGTCTAAAATGAGCTGGTATTAGTAGTAAACAGGTTCTCATAACTTTACTTAGTTGCTTGAAGACTGGAGGTAAAGGTCACTAATCACAGTTTTGACGACGGAAGTGTAACTGATAATTTGACGTAGTGTAACGAATAGTTTGACGTAGTGCGACTGACAATTTGACGTAGTGTAACGAATAGTTTGACGTAGTGCGACTGATAGTTTGACGTAGTGTAACTGTCAGTTTTGACGCAATGTAACTGATAAATTGACGTAGTGTAACTGACATTTTGACGTAGTGTAACTGATAATTTGACGTAGTGTAACTGATAATTCGATATTTACATAGAAAGTTGTTTGG
>JACVVK020000726.1:0-140000 GCA_018292915.2 Batillaria attramentaria | reverse complement strand
CCATTCAGCACGGAGTTGACGGCTCACAACGATCGCCTTGTGATTGCCAAGTAATGATCATGAGTACAACACACACACACACACACACACACACACACACACACGCACGCACGCACGCACGCACACTGGTAAACCGTGCCGACTGTGAACAGTAAAGCAGGGGTGAACGTTTACGAAAGCGGTTCAGTGCGTGCAACGTTGACGACCGCGTTGCTTTCATGTAATGTTACACTCACGCGTGTTACTTTCATTCATTGTTACACTCATCGGGCGTTCACCTGATTCATTGTTACAGACACCAGGCGTTACGTTCATGCTAATGTTACACTCACCGTGCGTTACTTTCATTTAATGTTACACTCACCGGGCGTTACTCTCATTAATTGTAATCAGTGTTACACTCACCGGGCGGCGTTACTTTTATCTAATGTAACACTCATCGGGCGGCGTTACTCTTATCTAATGTTACACTCACCGGGCGTTAACTTGATTCACTGTTACAGCCACCAGGCGTTATTTTGATTTAATGTTACACATACTGGGCGTTACTCTCATTAATTTTAAGGTTACACTCACCGGGCGTTACTATCATTTAATGTTACACTCACCCCGGTGTTAACTTGATTCATTGTGACAGCCACCAGGCGTTTACTTCCAATCATTGTTACAACGTTACGTTGAGTAATTCAATCAATAAAAGACCAGGCGTCAGTTGGAACGCAAAGGGAAATGTGCACAAGTGACACGAGCTACGGGATACGGGCAAAGGGACACAACCTGCCACATGGCTCCCGGTGATCGTCTACGGTTTGTACGGTTCACTCCCTTGGCTTTTTTATTTCAAGTGCTGACATGGTAACGTGGATAATTATGTGCGGGGTATTTCACAGTAATTTAAATTAAAGTAAATGTAAATCTAGTTTTCAGTCAGTTTTTTTTTCTCAGAATGGCCTTGAGTTAAAGAGGAATTTCACTCATTGGTAATTAGACTCCACCTCTCCGGCACTGACTGGGCGAACGGTTGACTTAAAATCTTGATGTGCTCGCCGGGAAGAAATAAAGCAAGCTCTCTCTCTCTCTCTCTCTCTCTCTCAAAACAACAACATCACTTGAACAACATCAACAACAACAACGAACCTTACGTGGTAACCGTACACACAGACAATCCAGCTATTTACCCAAATCCATCCCAACAACAGCTGTGTGAGATTATCTTAGTCTGTTTTGGTTTTCAGAGGATTTTGTATAGTAGACGCGGCCATAAAAATTGACAGTAGTAGTAGTAGACGACAAGTCTGGGTAAGAGAGAAATGGCCGGATACAAGTGTGGGTAATTCGTAGTCCCACAGCCGGGTACGTATAACTGTGAGCTTTCTACAAGTTTCAATATATACTATAGTGTTGGAGGTTTATACAAGTATGGACCAATAAATATATTATTTCGCAGTACGACAGCAGGTGTTTGTTTGTCACCTGACACGATTGTTTTGGACATGTATAAAAGTATTCACTGTAGAAGTGGGATAATAACTCGTGCTGCAGCCCTGGTTCAGTCGGTCTATGTATCACTGTATGGCTTGACGAGATGATGCAAAACACAACTGTGTGATCTCTCTCTCTCTCTCTCTCTCGATCTCTGTGTGTGTGTGTGTGTGTGTGTGTGCGTGCGTGCGTGCGTGCGTGTGTGTGTGTGCGTGTGCGTGCGTGCGTGCGTGCGCGTGCGTGTGGTGGTGCGTGTGTGCGTGCGTGTGTGTGTGTGTGTGTGGACGGAGAGACAAGGTGAGTATTGATCGCCCCAGCCTGGCTGTGTGCTGGGCGCCAGTCTCCATGCATTATCAGCTGTGTAAGGTTTTCCACATAGAGCATCTCGACCTTCAACTTGAAGTATGTCACACCCGACTACTGTCTTCCTTCACAACCATAACGTAACAGACTGTTCCCTCAGTCGCCGCTCCTGGGTCAGGTTAGTTGTACACACTTGCTGCTGGTTGCTAACCCTAACGCTAACCGTGATCCTCATCATAAGTGATGTGTGTGTGTGTGTTGTGGTGCGTGTGTGTGTGTGTGTGTTGTGGTGCGTGTCAGTGGTGGCGGTGTCGTCGTCGTTATCGGAGTACAGCGTGTGTGGCATTGTGGCTGGTGTGTAGTGACTGTGGTCTAGGCCGGTTCCACCTCTACACTCGCCCTCTAACTCACTCGTCACGTCTGACTATCAACTGGCCGATTGGTGAGCGTGTTCACTTTCACCAAATAATCAGCGTGCAGAGTTGTGGTGTGGTTGTGCTGCAGCGGGGCGGCTGTTTTATTGAACACATTGGACTTGATGGTCCCAGCTACATAGAAACTGAGTGAGTGTGGTATAGCTGTCTTCATTACAGCTGTCTTTGTTACAGCTGTCTTTGTTACAGCTATCTTCATTACAGCTGTCTTCATTACAGCTGTCTTTGTTACAGCTGTCTTTGTTACAGCTGTCTTCATTACAGCTGTCTTCATTACAGCTGTCTTTATTACAGCTGTCTTGTGATTGTGAACACTTGACAATGAATAGTGTTGTGACTGTGAACACTGACAATGATCAGTGTTAGTGTGACTGTGAACACTTGACAATGAACAGTGTTGTGACTGTGAACACCTGACAATGATCAGTGTTAGTGTGACTGTGAACACTTGACAATGAACAGTGTTAGTGTGACTGTGAACACTTGACAATGAACAGTGTTAGTGTGACTGTGAACACTTGACAATGAACAGTGTTGTGACTGTGAACACCTAACAATGAATAATGTTGTGACTGTGAACACTGACAATGATCAGTGTTAGTGTGACTGTGAACACTTGACAATGAACAGTGTTGTGACTGTGAACACCTAACAATGAATAATGTTGTGACTGTGAACACTGACAATGATCAGTGTTAGTGTGACTGTGAACACTTGACAATAAACAGTGTTGTGACTGTGAACACCTGACAATGAACAGTGTTGTGACTGTTTTGACTGTGAACACTTGACAATGAACAGTGTTGTGACCGTGAACACTTGACATGAACAGTGTTAGTGTGACTGTGAACACTTGACAATGGACAGTGTTAGTGTGACTGTGAACACTTGACAATGAACAGTGTTGTGACTGTGAACACCTGACAATGAACAGTGTTGTGACTGTTTTGACTGTGAACACTTGACAATGAACAGTGTTGTGACCGTGAACACTTGACATGAACAGTGTTAGTGTGACTGTGAACACTTGACAATGGACAGTGTTAGTGTGACTGTGAACACTTGACAATGAACAGTGTTGTGACTGTGAACACCTGACAATGAACAGTGTTGTGACTGTTTTGACTGTGACACTTGACAATGAACAGTGTTGTGACCGTGAACACTTGACATGAACAGTGTTAGTGTGACTGTAAACACTTGACAATGGACAGTGTTAGTGTGACTGTGAACACTTGACAATGAACAGTGTTGTGACTGTGAACACTAGACAATGATCAAACTTGCTCTGTCTGCAGCGGTGAAGCTTTGAAATGCCGTCCTAGATGATAGCGAACAACACAGAACCTGGTCGGATGGTAAGTATATCAGCGTATTCATTATCAGCAACTGAAATAAAGCATCATACTTCCACCTACTCTTACACCCAACCCCCCCCCCCCCCCCCCCCCCCCCCCCGGTGTCCTCCCCGCCGCCACCACCACTACCACTACACCCGTGCCCATCACATCAACATTTTTCCGTAATTTATTCAAGAAACAATGCGTTGAGGAACCGGCCATCACTAATAAAGTCCGACCACTGTGTACTCCGACTGATAGTTACAACATAAGGAAACAAGTGAACACTTTGTCAGGTTGTGCGTTACTGATGAGACCAGCGTCTGTAGGTCTGGTGAACACTTTGTCAGGTTGTATGTTTCCTGATGAGACCAGCGTCTGTAGGTCTGGTGAACACTTTGTCAGGGTGTATGTTCCTGATGAGACCAGCGTCTGTAGGTCTGGTGAACACTTTGTCAGGGTGTATGTTCCTGATGAGACCAGCGTCTGTAGGTCTGGTGAACACTTTGTCAGGTTGTATGTTACTGATGAGACCAGCGTCTGTAGGTCTGGTGAACACTTTGTCAGGTTGTATGTTCCTGATGAGACCAGCGTCTGTAGGTCTGGTGAACACTTTGTCAGGGTGTATGTTCCTGATGAGACCAGCGTCTGTAGGTCTGGTGAACACTTTGTCAGGGTGTATGTTCCTAATGAGACCAGCGTCTGTAGGTCTGGTGAACACTTTGTCAGGGTGTATGTTCCTGATGAGACCAGCGTCTGTAGGTCTGGTGAACACTTTGTCAGGTTGTATGTTCCTGATGAGACCAGCGTCTGTAGGTCTGGTGAACACTTTGTCAGGTTGTATGTTCCTGATGAGACCAGCGTCTGTAGGTCTGGTGAACACTTTGTCAGGTTGTATGTTCCTGATGAGACCAGCGTCTGTAGGTCTGGTGAACACTTTTTCAGGGTGTATGTTACTGATGAGACCAGCGTCTGTAGGTCTGGTGAACACTTTGTCAGGGTGTATGTTCCTGATGAGACCAGCGTCTGTAGGTCTGGTGAACACTTTGTCAGGGTGTATGTTCCTAATGAGACCAGCGTCTGTAGGTCTGGTGAACACTTTGTCAGGGTGTATGTTCCTGGTGAGACCAGCGTCTGTAGGTCTGGTGAACACTTTGTCAGGTTGTATGTTCCTGATGAGACCAGCGTCTGTAGGTCTGGTGAACACTTTGTCAGGTTGTATGTTCCTGATGAGACCAGCGTCTGTAGGTCTGGTGAACACTTTGTCAGGGTGTATGTTACTGATGAGACCAGCGTCTGTAGGTCTGGTGAACACTTTGTCAGGGTGTATGTTACTGATGAGACCAGCGTCTGTAGGTCTGGTCCATCCAGACTACCTATAGCCAGCTAGGGTTCATCATTTACCGTCAATACTGATAGTATTTGCTAAGTAATGCTAACATTAAGATGTTGCCGTCCTTGCAGAGACTGGTGGTATCCCGGCATGCAAGTTGTGGTACAGGAAGTGGACAGTCAGGGTGTGACGTGTGGATGTAGAAGACGACTGTGGAGATTGTTCGGTATCTCTGACCCGCTAAACACACCCCGCCGCCATGTTTGTTACACCACTCGGGTGAGTCGGGACACTACACAGGGCTTAGTCACACACACACACACACACACACACACACACACACACACACACCACACACACACACACACACACACACACACACACACACACACACACGCACACACACACACACACACACACACACACACACACACACTGTTGCCTGGCCTTGGACGCTGCTTACTGCATCTCCATTGGCTCAAACCACCAGGCACATTTCTCAAACCACCAGGCACATTTCTCAAACCACCAGGCACATTTCTCAAACCACCAGGCACATTTCTCAGTCACTAATGTTTGACAGACTATGGTAATGCAAGTTATGCTGCTGTTTCTAATGTTGTGTTCTGTGAATATAATTATTGATGTCTCTTTGAAGGCCATATTTATTTCTACTACCTGCAGAATGGCTGATATGACGTAAAATTGCGAATAATAATGACGTAAAGTGTGGCGCTGTCGTCAGAAATGTTGTGTGAAATTGTACATTGAGCAGATCGCTGATCACATTTGATGCCTGTTTAACACTGTGAAGAAACGAATGATTTTAATTGTTTCCTCTTTTCACACGGAATACCCGGATGTTAGGCGTATGATGAGATGTGTCCACTCCAAGGCGAATAATTATTCAGTGGTTTAGTGTTAAGGCCTAGTCACCAATTCGAGAGGTCACGTTCGAGTCACACTCGGGGCGAAGAATGTTTCTTTCTCGTATGTGGCATCGTTCATTCGGGCCGACCGTCGGGGGTTCTCTCCGGGTACTCCGGCTTCCTCCCCCCCCCCCCCCTGCTTTTGAAATGTTCAGCCCCAAAAATGCAAAAATAAATGCGGTTCAAAAATTCCGAAACTTAAATTGCGGAGCTGGTCCTTTGCACCACGTGATTGTAATGTGTTCATGTCAAGTGTGTGAGAAAATGCGCATGATTCAAAAGAGCGTGCGTGTCTGGTTTAGCTCGCGACGCTTTGAGCCAAATTTCTGGGATAATGCGCCTATATCATTGAGCTTCTTCTGATTATTATTATTATTATTATTATTATTATTATTATTATTATTATCATATAGGCAGATGACGACCCACTTGTAGTGTTTAATGTCTGTGGTAGGTTATTTTGTTTTGTGTATTGGTTCACTTTACACCAGTGTTAATGTCTGTGGTAGGTTATTTCGTGTTGTGTATTGGTTCACTTTACACCAGTGTTAATGTCTGTGGTAGGTTATTTTGTGTTGTGTATTGGTTCACTTTACACCAGTGGTAATGTCTGTGGTAGGTTATTTTGTGTTGTGTATTGGTTCACTTTACACCAGTGGTAATGTCTGTGGTAGGTTATTTTGTGTTGTGTATTGGTTCACTTTACACCAGTGGTAATATCTGTGGTAGGTTATTTTGTTTTGTGTATTGGTTCACTTTACACCAGTGTTTAATGTCTGTGGTAGGTTATTTTGTGTTGTGTATTGGTTCACTTTACACCAGTGGTAATGTCTGTGGTAGGTTATTTTGTGTTGTGTATTGGTTCACTTTACACCAGTGGTAATGTCTGTGGTAGGTTATTTTGTGTTGTGTATTGGTTCACTTTACACCAGTGGTAATGTCTGTGGTAGGTTATTTTGTGTTGTGTATTGGTTCACTTTACACCAGTGTTAATGTCTGTGGTAGGTTATTTTGTGTTGTGTATTGGTTCACTTTACACCAGTGTTAATGTCTGTGGTAGGTTATTTTGTGTTGTGTATTGGTTCACTTTACACCAGTGTTTAAAGTCTGTGGTTATCCTACACGTACAAGTTATTGGTTCACACCAGTGCTGGTCACCGTTCTGTTTCTGTGTGTTACCTTGGAGTTGTTCTTTGCCTGAAGCTGATGTGTGCCTGGTGTTGTCTGCCGGTATTGACCGGGCCGAGTGAGAATGTGCACTGGTCGATTGTAAGCGGTGTCTGCCATCTGTCTGGTGCTTCTGTTAATAAGGGGCCACTACCCAGAAACCATGGACAGTGTTTCTATCAATAAGGGGCCACTACCCTGCTATCACGGACAGTGTTGGTTGTTGTCATATTTTTTGCACGTCTAATGTGCAATTCTGTTCTCATCTGTCACTGATCAACCTGACACTATAGTTTTAACATCATTAGTTTCACTGTGAAGTAGTCTAAATGAACGATAACCAGCGCCATGAATGTAATAATCATACTTTTGCCCGCTAGTCGCGCGAACTTGAAGCTTGAAGCTGTCCTGGAGCCAGGGTGGTCGAATGGTAGAGCGTTGGACTCCTAATGCTCGGGTCTGAGTTCGATCCCGGCTAGGGCCAAATATTGTGCTGGCTTTTTCATCGTTGCCCCGTCTTTGATATCACCCTATGTGGTGGAAAAGGACGTTAAACACCCAATCACCCACCCTTGAAGCTGTCCTAACATGTGCTAGTCAGCGAGTGACAGAAACACTGAAGTCAACGTCTGGCTTTTCTGTTTGCCCGTAGTCATACATTTTGGAAAAGGACGTTAAACTTCCAAATAGCTACCCACTGCTGCCTTTAGCCTTCTCGGTCTGTTGGCTCAGTGACAGTCTGACATTCAGGGTTACCCATGCGTGTTCGTGAACTCCACATCCTGGATCAGAGGGTAGGGTCACATGACTAGGTCAGTGACAGACAGTATGCCAAACGCTGCAACAGCGCAGGTGTGTTAGAAGTGGCAAGAAAAACCCCGAAACAGATCAGGAGGATTTGTGAGAATAGACGAGCAGATAATTAATGTTGGAGGATGGACATTTTGAAGTAAAGTGGACTCTGCACCTAAAGAGATTGGTGTCAACAGATTTCTTTAAAGCGAATGATCCTTCCGTAAGAAATAATACTCACGCTCTCTTGTTCTTCTAAAAAACAACAACAACAAAAAACAACAGCAACAACAACAACAAAAACAAGTAGCCATCACGTGCTCGTCATGTGATCACCACTTATTTTAGTAACTGGGTCAGTGAGCAAGTAGTGGCAATTACTGGGTCTGTGAAAGTAGTGGCAGTAACTGAGTCAGGGGGCATGCAGTGGCAGTGACTGAGGGAGTGGGCGAGTAGTGGCTATAAGTGGGTCGTTGGGCATGCAGTGGCAGCGGTTGAGTCAGTGGGCATGTGGTGGCAATAACTGGGTCGGTGGGCATGCAGTGGCAGCAGTTGAGGCAGTGGGCATGTGGTGGCAATAACTGGGTCAGTGAGCATGCATGTATAGGCAGCAACTGAGTGGGCAAGTAGTGGCAGTAAGTGAATCACTGGGCAAGTAGTGGCAGTAAGTGAATCACTGGGCAAGTAGTGGCAGTAAGTGAATCACTGGGCAAGTAGTGGCAGTAAGTGAATCACTGGGCAAGTAGTGGCAGTAAGTGAATCACTGGGCAAGTAGTGGCAGTAAGTGAATCACTGGGCAAGTAGTGGCAGTAAGTGAATCACTGGGCAAGTAGTGGCAATAACTGGATCAGTGGACAAGTGGTGGTGAGTGAATGGGCAAGTAATGGCAGTGCCTAGGTCAGTGGGTATGTAATGGCAGTGCCTAGGTCAGTGGGTATGTAGTGGCAGTACCTAGGTCAGTGGGTATGTAATGGCAGTAACTAGGTCAGTGGGTATGTAGTGGCAGTAACTAGGTCAGTGGGTATGTAATGGCAGTAACTAGGTCAGTGGGTATGTAGTGGCAGTACCTAGGTCAGTGGGTATGTAGTGGCAGTAACAAAATCGCACAGCGTTAGAATTCCGGCCGGCGGGAGGTAGAAATCAATAAGAGGCTGGCACTGATGCACGGTGGATGTTTAACGTTACATGGGGATGTCAAGCTGTGGTGTGGATGTTTAACGTTACATAGCGATGTGAAGCGCTGGTCTGATGCTAAGATGACATTACACAGACATTGGCGACACGTTATTCGCGGGTCATGAGGAAAAAGTGCACACAGACACAATACGCTCAACTTGAGGCCAGTAAAGAGAGTGGAGTGTTGGAGAGCTGCCGCTGATGCACTAGGCTACTGTTACTGTAGCTCAGAATTCTGACCTCAGTTGCTGGATTCTCTCTTCACGCCCTGGCTGCCTATGGCTGAACGGTATGCGGAGTACTTTGTCACAAGTCTTACGTTGTGTATGGCTGACTGGTAAGTTTTTAGTTTTGTCACTTGTGTAACCACTTTTTTGGCTCCAGAAAAAGGGCACACAAGATGTTGATCTTCTTGATAATGTTTATTTGCAGACTCAGAGCATTCAGAACTCAGAGAGTCCAAACTCATTCAAAGTCACATTCAGAGTCTCAATCAGAAACTCATTCAAAGTCATGCAAAGTCTCATTCACTGATTCAAAGTCTCAGTCAGCGACTCATTCAAAGTCATGCAGAAACTTATTCAGTCTCATCCAAAGTCATTCAGAGACTCATCCAAAGCCTCATCCAAAGTCATTCAGATGGGCACTGAAACAAAACAGTAACTATAACACAATAAACAACCACAAAAATTACTAAAGTATCTTGCAAGTGAAATCCTTCCTAGTCACAGAGTGAACTATTAAATTCACAAGTTATCACTCCAGATAACAAGAATCATAATCTCAACCAATACAGAATAAAGTCATGTTTGCTTTTGATCAAATTCACTAGTAGTAGCAAATACAGCAAACTACACAATAGCAACCAATCACTTGTTAAATGACAGCACAAATGTATACCAACATCTAGCTATCTCCCCTTTCATACAGATCATCCATCTATTCCCAACTAGAATAATGAAAGATCCACTCAGTATGAAAGTATCCATATCTCAGTGACAGATTTCCACAATACAAACAAACAATAAAACCACTGTTTTATCCCAGCAACCTATACCCTCACTCTATATTAAAACAAAACATTCAAAAGACCCCAACACTATCAGTACGAACCAAACACAACTAAAACCAAAGATCTTTGTTTACAACATGGGCGCAGCCATATTGGAAACCGGAAATATCAGGAACTTCCGTTTCCGCCCAAACTCCCGCCAAAACCTATTTTATTTTACAAGACCTCTATAACCAAAATTCTTACCAAAAACATTCTTCCCCAAACTTTACACTTTTTCCCAACTATCTTTCTAACCTAAAACATTACACAACACAAATACCATACTATCAAAATCAATCTAACAGCACTAATCAAACCTCCATTCATCCCCAATGAAAACAAACCAAACCCAAGAACTTTTCTATCTACAAAATCTCTTATGATCCCTCCAATTTAACTATCAAAAACACACATCAACATATAAAACAATACTTCATAACTTCATACAGTAATTTGTCATAATATTTACCTGATTGGCACCCACAACATGTTGACCCAACAGACACCACAAAAACCCGTCTTCCTCACAGCCCGAGACAAGACAAAGTGCCTCATGGGAAACTAATTTGCATATAACTTATTTTTTCTTATCAAATAAAAACATAAAAACCCTTATTTTCTGTAACCCTTTCAAACACAAAAAAACAATCATAAAATAAAACAAAATAAAACAATTATCTGAAATCACATTTCTACGGATTGTCTCCCTTTCCAAACCAACAAAGCAACAAGAGTTTCTTCCCATTAGTCGTGTCTGGTAACATGTACAAGGTACTACAACCCAGCGGGTTGTACATGTTACACTTGAACTTATCGATAATCACACCCTGAACTACAGCTGACTGGTAAACTAGGAGTTTTGTCACCAGTAGTATCGACTATCACACCCTGAACTACAGCTGACTGGTAAACTAGGAGTTTTGTCACCAGCATTATCGACTATCACACCCTGAACTACAGCTGACTGGTAAACTAGGAGTTTTGTCACCAGCATTATCGACTATCACACCCTGAACTACAGCTGACTGGTAAACTAGGAGTTTTGTCAGCAGCATTATCGACTATCACACCCTGAACTACAGCTGACTGGTAAACTAGGAGTTTTGTCACCAGTAGTATCGACTATCACACCCTGAACTACAGCTGACTGGTAAACTAGGAGTTTTGTCACCAGCATTATCGACTAACACACCCTGAACTACAGCTGACTGGTAAACTAGGAGTTTTGTCACCAGCATTATCGACTATCACACCCTGAACTACAGCTGACTGGTAAACTAGGAGTTTTGTCACCAGCATTATCGACTATCACACCCTGAACTACAGCTGACTGGTAAACTAGGAGTTTTGTCACCAGTAGTATCGACTATCACACCCTGAACTACAGCTGACTGGTAAACTAGGAGTTTTGTCACCAGTAGTATCGACTATCACACCCTGAACTACAGCTGACTGGTAAACTAGGAATTTTGTCACTAGGAGTATCGACTATCACACCCTGAACTACAGCTGACTGGGAAGTTAGGAATTTTGTCACTAGGAGTATCGACTATCACACCCTGAACTACAGCTGACTGGGAAGTTAGGAATTTTGTCACTAGTAGTATCGACAGACCCTCAATGTTAACATTGAAACTGTCGGCGTTAATTTAAGCTGTAGTCAAGGAGGGTTCCGCGTCCTGTGCGACCTGCATAGAAAATCGGAGGACAAACAACTGAAACATTGTTAAGTAAAGTTCCTTCGTTCGTTCGTTAGTTCTTTGGTCGTTACTAATATTAGTATTTATCGAATTACAATTGATCAGTGAAGGATGGTGACACTGAGTAGGCACATCGTCAAAATGTGACGTATGTCAAAATGTGACATATGCACGTGCGAAAGACATAGCGGTGGACACGATTAAGGTCAAGTTTATGAAAACAATATATTGTACAAAACACGACTGATCTTAAAGTCGATATTTTTTTTTGAAAGAATAGAGGAACGTGTTAACGGCAAACTATGAACATGAATATTAGCCTGAGACAGTTAATGTGGTTTGATGTTGGGACATATTCACCCGTCATACGTTGGCTGCCCCGTTCAGTGACTGCCTTTCCTTGTGAACAATGAGGTCCAAGTTTAGCTGGCTGTGTCAACAGTCTGGTGTTCGCAGCGTGTTTCTGGCGTCTGCACCGTTCACAGTCAACGCTCGCTGACACGGAAATCAACGTGAGGCAATGAGAGGAAATAGTGAAATGTGGTAGTTTTGTACAACGGTAACCCGAACACAACGCTGATGCTAAATCCTAATCCTAACTCGTAACGTGTAAATGACACATAGAAGGAAGATGAGTGCCGGGAATATAGACCGACGGGAACATAGATACGCAGGAACATAGGCATCGGGGAATATAGACCTACGGGAACATAGAATTACTTATTCTGTTATAAGAACACCTATGAAACAGGCCGACCTATATTTTCTGAGAGTAATTTTATCAATGAAAACGGAGTAGTATAAGTTGCGACCCCTCAACCCTCAGGGAGCCGGGAGCCGTTTGACCTTAACCTGAGGTCACGTCCTTAGCCTCAGGTCAAGGCCCTGAGGTCACGTCCTTAACCTGAGGTCACGTCCTTAGCCTCAGGTCATAGCCCTAACCTGAGGTCACGTCCTCAGGTCACAGCCTTATAACTTCAGGTCATGCCCTTAACCTTATGACGTAAACTTTAGGAAACGACCCTATAAAATCAGGGCTTCACCTTATAACCTGATCATGAAGTGACAGCTGTCAGCGCCTCCCTATTTAGGTAGGGAGACCGGGAGCCATTTGACCTTAACCTGAGATCACGGCCATAGCCTCCAGTGAGGTAATACAGGGAGATCATAAAGTAGCAGCTGTCAGCGCCTCCCTATTTAGGTAGGGAGACCGGGAGCCATTTGACCTTAACCTGAGATCACGGCCATAGCCTCCAGTGAGGTAATACAGGGAGATCATAAAGTAGCAGCTGTCAGCGCCTCCCTATTTAGGTAGGGAGACCGGGAGCCATTTGACCTTAACCTGAGATCACGGCCATAGCCTCCAGTGAGGTAATACAGGGAGATCATAAAGTAGCAGCTGTCATCGCCTCCCTATTTAGGTAGGGAGACCGGGAGCCATTTGACCTTAACCCGAGATCACGGCCATAGCCTCCAGTCAGGTAATACAGGGAGATCATAAAGTAGCAGCTGTCAGCGCCTCCCTATTTAGGTAGGGAGACCGGGAGCCATTTGACCTTAACCTGAGATCACGGCCATAGCCTCCAATGAGGTAATACAGGGAGATCATGAAGTGACAGCTGTCAGCCCCTTCCAATTGAGGTAGGGAGCTGGGAGCAGTGAAGTAATACAAGATAAATGGGGAAACAGGGAGCTCCGGAAGTGACGGCGGTCAGCGCTTCTCCATTTAGACCATGGCTACAACATTGTCAGAGATAAGCCAAACCGACAACAGTTGGTGTCTTTCTACCTTATTCCAGCATGTATTAACAGGAACGAGGAAGCACTTTTTTTTCACGTTTGCAAGCCTGCAGATTGCCAGGTATCAACACTGGTCAACCACACACACATTACACACGTGGATGGAGCAACCCGGTCCTTCTGCAAACATAAAAACACATTTTATTAAGCACTGTGTTTTAAAGATGAAAATGCCCGTTAGTTGACTCTTAGGATCATGACTTTTGGCATGAAACGAAGAACCATCCAGCCAGTACCGCGAGGAGGTGGGCTATTTCAACTGGCCAAAAAAATTTTTTTTTCAGTACACAAAAGAAGAAAAACGGCTTTTTTTTATCACAATACGCTAAACGGAAGTAGGGAACGTTGAAATGCCATCAGAGGCAACCACCCGTTTGATGTAGAAGAACGAAAGAGATTTGCGTTTTTGTGTATAAGTGAAGATCGATTTTCCATCGGTTTTGAAACCCATGTTGGTTCCGCCTCCACTTTTCTGAGTCGTGAGGACTTGCTGGTAGCTATCAAACGTCAGATTATTTTGATGTTTGTTGAGTCCCTTGCAACTTAACTTGGTTTGGTCACCCTGACAAAAGTAGGTTTTAGAGCACAAGCCGATAAAAGCATGTCCCTGATATTCTGTTTTGAACAGACCCGGCGTTCGTTTGTCATACGCGATTTGAGCTTGACAGGCTGGGCATTGTGTCGGATCCCAAGCTCCGCCGGTCATGCGGGTGGTTTCAAAGTCTTTTTGATGACGGGGACAGGCCTGAGCCGGGAACCACTGAGGGTACACACGGTAAAACTCTTGTCTGAGCTCTGGACGCACCACCTCGTCTAAAGTCTGGCGACTGAGAGCCAAGTACAAGGAGTCGGTGTCCATTTCAAGCAACTGATAGTTCGACCGAGACACAAACTTATCTAAAAAGTCAAAATGAAACTGTAACATACGTAGTTTAGCGTACTGATACACAAACAAACCAATCTGCAAAGGAAGGGCCCAATTGATTTTCTTTTTGCTCAATTCCACTTCCACGACCTTGTCTGTCAGTTCAGTCAGTTTTTGAAAACGAACTTCGTTGACGAGTTTGGGTGCTTTTTCGGGGACGACATAATGAATGTCACGGTGGCGCGCAACGTTTGTCAGGGTTTTACCGTACGCGCTGTTGCCGAGCAGTTTAAAGGTTTCTGCTAAAATGGCCTTGCTCGGGTCTTGATCGCCTTGACGACGAGCGTCAGACACGGCTTCACCAAACTTCTTGAAACAGGTTTTGGGTTGGTACTCGAGGATAAGCGTAATGTTACTGACCACCAGCCCATGCTCGAGGTACCATTTTAGAAGAGGTGTGGCTAACAAAATACTTTCGCCAAAGAAACTGCCCACTAACGTTCGACGGGCTTGAGAGAGAAGCTTGTGTTTTTCAGCGTAGGTTTTCATCAGCTCACCGATTTGATCACGACTGATGGAAGCGTTTTTGAAGATGGGTTGCATTTCTGAAAAATGCTGTTTCAAGGTCTCTGGCACAGCGATGTCACACTGCACAAACCCGAACAAGGTTTCGTTTTTTACAGCTCTGACAATGGCTTCCTCCGTGATGGGCGACACACCCTTGAATGGTTTCAGCGTCGGGAAATGATCTCGCAAAAAGAACTGAATGTCTGAGTTAAAAGCTCTTTCACACTTCCACTCGCACTCCCATTTTTCCACCACACGCACACCCACATCCTCGCGTAAATACCGGGTAACGTCTTGCGTGCTTTCTCTGAGCTCAACCAGAGATTTGCCGTTCACAGGGTTCACGGTTTGGCCAGCCGTCAGACAACACGAGTGACCGTGAAACAGACACCCGTGAAACTGATACACGGTTTGCGTCTCAGGATCCCACCCATCCACCCGTATGTGTCGTTTGCCCAACTGCTTTTCTTTAGCGTTAAATTTGTGCTGCAGGCGAATGTTTTCCGTGTGCATCGTCCACTCGAGCCATTCGCGAGCCAACTGACCAAACGGATCGGTTTTTTCTGGTTTAAACCCATTTTCTTTTTTTTTTATAATAGGGTGTTCTGTCGGCATTGGGTTCATGATCGCTGACAGATACAAAGAATTAGCGTCCCAGCCCGTGATAGACTGGACAGGTTTGTCTGGCTGGTCACGAATACAGGTTTTATCTGTCTCGTGCCATCGATGGAAAATAATGCTGGGTCCCCCCACGATCTGATCGCGCAAGAGAGAGTGAATATCTTTTTGTTTCTCGTTAAAGAGAGAAAAATATGTGTCTGAAGGCATGGTCTGAAACAAATATTTGAGGGTGATGCCGGGGACAGAAATCCCGTCTTTGAGCAAGTCGACGCCGAGGGTCGCGTACATGGCAATTTGACGCTCTAAAGCGACCAGAAAGGGTTTTGTATCCAAGTTATTGTACCAGACGAGAAAGTCTCGCAAGGTAGCGCATTGATTTTCTTGCCATATTTTTTCACAATACGCATACTCGGCTGGTGTGATGTTGGTCTGTTTTAGTTTCGTGTAGAAGGCCGTATGTGGGGGTAGAGTGGTTTCCTCTAGTTTGTCTAGACTAGTGATGTACTCGTAACAAAAGAACCCTTTCTGCTCTTCAACGTTAAACGCTTTCAAGTACTTGGCGTAAGAATAACCCGGCGCGACAAAATTGACGATGTCTAGAAATTTTAGTTTTGTGGTCGAAATGCACATGTACTGACTATTTCGTTTTACCACAAATTTTAAAGGACTTTTGTCTTCTTCTTGTGTTTCTTCGTCTTCGTCTGTGTTAGCGCACTGTTCCTCTCCTTCTTTCTCGACGTCAACCCCATCGGGATTTTCTGTCACATCGTCTGTTTTGGCCTGAGCGATCAGCGTTTGAATCAAATAAGGCTTAATCACGTTCAAGTCATAACGAGACGAGTTAAACCCAACTACCGGTAACTCTTGTAAATAATCACAGAGGTGTTGTCTGAGTGTTTGGGTTGGAACGTGGAGACTATCTGCGCGCTGTTCTTGATCTTGTTCGAGTGCGTCTAATTGCTCAAAGACGGAAGAGAAGTCTTCACGCAACTGACGGTAAGACGCATCGGCAATTTGGTGAAGGTACGCGAGCATGTTATCGACCAGCTCTTGGGGGTCCCCTTTGCTTACAAAGCATTTTGGCTCCGTGTAACTAGACACATTACTGCACACGGAAACGGAGAGAGGTACGTGCTTGGCAGTCATTTCGGTGCTCTCTGTTTTGGTGTGAAGGAGATCGTCAGTCTCAAAATACACCTCAAAGTCAAAAGTTGCTCTGTGCGGAAAGACATAATGAGGGTCTACTAGAATCCCGTGGTTATAGAGCTGTTGCAGAACAGACTCCGGAGGCGTATACACACCACCTTTGTACGTGGGTTTGGGTTCACCTCCATTACATCCCCGCTTTTCGTGTTCATGTAACCGTTTGTTAGAAGAAAACAGTTTGCTACATTTGGGACACGCAAAGGCTTTGGCTAACTGGTCAATGTCTATGATGTGCATAAAATGATTTTTGTAATGAAGAACCCGCATGATGGACTGGTGTTTGTACGCACTACGACGCAGAGGAACGATACAGACAGGTGTTTGGGTTTCGTCAAATTCAAAGACATCGATGTTGACTCGAAAACAATCTTCAATCGAATCCAGTTCTAGCAAGGTCACGCCAGGAAAGTGGGCGGGACACGGATTATGAAACCATTGTTCAAACAGTGTTTTGGTAGGGGTTTGAAGAGCGTGTCGTTTGGCACCTTGATGAAGGGCTAGACAACGAAACAGACACAGACCGTCCGAGTAACTTAGGCCCTTGGCTCCACGTGGAGCATAGGCCATCGACAACCCTTCGCCATCGCACTCTGTTCTGGGCTAGTCTTGCCACTCCAGTCCAGTTGGTCCCCTGCTTACATAGCTCTGCCTCAGTGTCCCGCCTCCAGCTGTTGCGAGGCCGGCCTCTCTTCCTTTTCCCCTGCGGGTTCCATGTCAGGGCTTGGCGTGTGGTGCTGGATGCTGGCTTCCTGAGGGTGTGTCCAATCCAGCCCCACTTCCTCCGCAGGATCTGCTTGGCCACTGGTTCCTGCCCCGCTCGCTCCCACAGCTCTTCATTCCGGATCTTCTCTGGCCATCGGATGTTGAAGATGCGCCTCAGACAGGTGTTGAGAAATGTCTGGATCTTCTGCTGCATCGTCTTCGTTGTCCTCCATGTTTCGCATCCGTAGAGCAGAACTGACTTCACGTTGGAGTTGAAGATGCGAAGTTTGGTTCTTATGCTGACAACTTTGGATGCCCAGACGTTCTTCAGCATGACCATTGCTGCCCTTGCCTTGCCGATTCTGGCTGTGACGTCTCGGTCTGTGCCTCCCTGTCCATCAACCACACTCCCCAGGTAGACAAAAGACTCCACCTCCCTGATGGGCTCTCCACCGACTGTGACTGGTGTGTTGGCAGTGGTGTTGATCTTCATCAGCTCGGTTTTCTTCCTGTTGATCTTGAGCCCTGTTCCGGCTGATGTGGCTTCCAGGCACGTAGTCTTGTCCTGCATCTGGCTGTGGCTGTGAGACAGGAGCGCCAGGTCGTCCGCGAAGTCGAGGTCATCCAGCTGCGTCCAGAGTGTCCACTGTATCCCGTTTTTCCTGCCTGCTGTAGTGGTCTTCATGATCCAGTCGATGACCAGGAGGAAGAGAAACGGGGACAACAGGCATCCCTGGCGGACTCCGGTCTTCACCTCGAAGCTTTCTGACAACTGGCCGGCATGGGCAATCCTGCAGCTCATGTCTTGGTAGGTGCACTGGATCAGGGAGATGATCTTCCCGGGAACTCCATAGTGCCTTAGCAGCTTCCACAGCGCCTCTCTGTCTACACTGTCGAAGGCCTTCTCATAGTCTATGAAGTTGATGTAGAGGGGGGAGTTCCACTCCAGTGACTGCTCCACAATGATGCGTAGGCTGGCAATCTGGTCAGCGCAGGACCTGTTCCTGCGAAAGCCTGCCTGCTGGTCTCGGAGCATGGGGTCGACTGCCTCTCTCATCCTCTCCAGTAGAATTCTGTTGAGAACCTTGCCTGGCACTGACAGGAGCATGATCCCTCGGTAGTTGCTGCAGTCCCTGAGGTCCCCTTTCTTTGGCAGCTTGATGACGATCCCTTCTTTCCACTGGGCTGGCACCTCTTCCTTCTCCCAGATCTTGCTGAACAGGCTGTGCAGCATGTTGACGGCTGTCTCTGTGTCTGCTTTAATGGCTTCTGCTGGTATCTCGTCCGGCCCTGCAGCTTTCCCATTTCTCAGTGTCATGATGGCTTTCCTGATCTCCGCCTTAGAGGGCTTGTCGCAGTTGATGGGTAGTTCTGTCTCAGCTGGTGGGATGTCTGGTGGTGTTTCAGGGATGGGGCGATTTAACAGCTCCCTGAAGTGTTCTGCCCATCGCTTCAGCTGTTCCTCAGTTGTTGTCAGTGGGTGCCCGTTCTTGTCCTTCACTGGTTTGTCTGTCTGCTGAAATTTGCCCGCGAGCTTCTTGGTCACCTGGTACAGGTCTTTTAGATTCCCTTGTCGGGCTGCTTCCTCTGCTTGACTGGCCAGGTTGTCGATGTAGTCCCTCTTGTCCTTCCTGGTGCTCCTCTTCACTTCTCTGTCAGCTGCTGTGTATTCCTCATGTGCCTTTGCCTTAGCTCTTCTTGTTCGGCTCGTGTTCAGTGCAGTTTTCTTCTCTTTCCTAACTTCCAGCTTCTGGATGGTATCAGCAGAGATCCATTCCTTATGTTGGGTCTTTCTCTTGCCAAGGACCTCTTCGCATGTGTCGTGCCAGAGTTTCTTGCTGTGTTCCCACTGTGTCTCGATGTCCATTTCACTGTCTTCTATCAGGTCTTGCAGTGGCTGGAACCTGTTGGAAAGGCTGATCCGGAATGCTGCTTGTGTCTCTGTGTTCCTGAGAAGTCCAACGTTGTACCTGGTCCGTGTGCTGTTGGCGTTGGTGTGCCTCTTAAGCCGAAGTCTCAATGTTGTTGCAAGAAGGTGGTGGTCTGATGATACATCGGCACCCCTCATCACGCGCACATCCCGCCACGATCTCCTGAACTTCCGGCTGATGCAGATGTGATCAATCTGGTTCTCCGTGATATGGTCCGGCGATCTCCATGTGGCCTTGTGGATGCGCTTGTGTGGGAAGATGCTGCCTCCTATCACTAGCTGGTTCAGGGCACAAAAGTCTGCAAAGCGCTCGCCATTTTCGTTCATCTGTCCCAGTCCGTGTGTTCCCATGGTGTCCTCATAGCCTGTGTTGTCTGATCCAATCTTGGCGTTGAAGTCTCCCATCAGTATGGTCATGTCCTTGGCTCCTCCTCTATCTATCACTGTCTGCAGTTGTTGGTAGAAGTCATCTTTTTTCTCCTCTTCCGCATCATTGGTGGGAGCGTAGCACTGGATGATGTTCAGCTTGATGTCTTTTTTCTTGGTGATGAATTTGGCTGTGATGATGCGGGAGTTGACAGGTTCCCAGCCGATGAGTGCCCGCTGTGCCTCCGGTGCCAGCATCAGGGCCACGCCCTCAGTGTGGGGGGCTCCATCCTCTGTGTGTCCTGAATACAGCAATTGCTCTCCCGATGAAAATCTCAGCTGTCCTGTCTGTAGCCACCTTGTCTCACTCAGTCCCAGTACTCCTATCTTGTAGTTCTTCATCTCTCTTGCTACTTGTATGGTCCTTCCTACTTCATACATAGTCCTGATGTTCCATGTGGCTACTCTCGTCGTTGTCCTGGGTGTTAGAAGGGGGGTCGGCCTTGCAGCTTCCTTTCGGCTTTCACTGCAATGCGTCATAGGTCTCCGGGATGGAGACCCTTCCTTGCCCAGGTGAATGTTTTGGTTTGTTGCTGTCGATGCTTCTGTAACGTTATGTTTTTTACAGGTAGGGCTGTTAACCCTACGCAAACCCGTTTAGCCTCTTGGAGAGGTGGTCCACATTCGTCTGACCTCTACCCTTCGACCTGTCCAGCTTGGGTGACCCTGCCAGGAGCACGTGCTCCCGCTGGCGTAGCTCTCTGGGTCATTGAGGTACACAAGCCACTACCCCACGACAAGGGTTCGTCCGAGTAAGGAAACTGGTGATTTTCATCTTTTTGTAATTTGTGTAGAAAGGGGTTGGTAGCGATAAAATCGGGGATTTCATCGCATGCACACCCGATGGGAAAGTCAGGGAGAGGGTTGATGTAAAAGGAAGTTGACATGATAGCGTTGACAGAATATTTGGAATCAGGTCGTTCTTTCTGAACTTGACTTAAAATATCGTGGTCCTGAATGTCGTCTAAAAAAGACAGAAAATCTTGTTTGGATTGGATCAAACGGGGTCGCTCTAAAGCACTGTGGTTGTTGGTAGACGCGTGAAAGAAAGAGAGATCTCCTGTCTCTTTATGCGCCAAAAGAAAAGAATGAGAAAAATTAATTTTGAAACGTTTCTTTTGATGATTAAACATTTCCATCAGATTTTCTTTTTCCCAGTTTGGCAAATCCGACCTGGGATCCCAAAAATAGGTGTATACCGACTGGGTTTTACCGAGCCGCTCGTGCGTTCGTATCGACTCGAAATGTTTTTCATAGACTTCTTTCTTTTTCGCGGGTAAATCATCTAAGAGCCGTTTTTCTCTTTCAGCTGTACTGAGTCTTTTTTTCAAGGGAACGTGGGAGGTGGATGAAGCTTTTCGCTTGTGACTGCAATCAGCCTGGGCATCGACGTGGCGCTGATGCATTTTTACATGGTGAGCCAGGTGTTGCTTGCGCTTAAAGGTTTGGCCGCAATGCTCACAGTTGAAGGGTCGTATGTTACGATGCACCCCATCGACATGGCGTGTCAGGTTTTTCCGCTGGGAAAACAATTTTCCACATTCGGAGCACGTATGATTCTGGCGGACAAAAACAGAATGTTGCTTCGTATAGTTTTACTTCCGAAGAAGTACTGCTGGTTTTTTATTTTAACATATATATATATAAGAGAAAACCTTACCTGTTTGGATGTCGCCATGTCTGTTTTTGTTGTCGCCATGATCAACACAGGACTGTTAGAAACAAGTGTTCACACAAGTGTAGTACCAGGGTAGTGTAAGGTACAGAAGCCAGTCAAGCGATCAACCCGACTACTCGAAAAGCAAGGCGCCTCGGATATATATGATGCGTGGTTGTGGTCAGTCGGTAAAACTACAGCTGTTATCTGTAACTGCTAACGCCAACAGTCGTGGTGTGGGCGTGGCTAATAGACACCGCCCAATGATCTACCAGATAGCGTGCGTAGTGACTCCCTATCGTATGCGTAAGTACCAATCAGCCCGGTATGTGTAATATTACTGCGTATGATAGCTCTTGTACCATGCGGGCCGGAGGGGTGCATGTCGTAACCATGATAGCTGTCAAAGATAAAAGAATATTACTGTAGGACATGTCATACCTGTGATATCTAAGGCGACTGATAGTATGAATGTAATTGACCAAGCTAACGAATTGTATGAATATGCTCCGCCACATACACAACACGACAAAGGCACGATGGCCAAACACCGATACAACGCGCATTTACACGCAAATACAATAACGAGACGACCACTGTATTATATGACGTTTTATTTAAATGAAAAAGTACACGCGGTTCCCGTAATGAAATAGATTGGCTCAGGGTACTTTAAACAGGTCATTAAAATAAACAATTTCTGACTTGCGACCCACCTGCACATAAACATGACACAACACAGATCTTATTTTTTCTTTTTCTTAAACAAATGGCGAAATACACTTGTTTCTAAGCGTCCGTGTTCATACGTATCGCGACTTTGTCTCTGGGCTATGCGTTCAAAACACCGGGTGCAGTACGGTTTATGAGTAGGCGTTAAAAGATACGCGTCACAGCTTGTTCCAAAATTTACACATTTTGGAAACAGGTCGTCGTACGCAGGTGGTGGTAGTGTTGGCGGTGGCGGTGGTGTTCTGTCTGTGCTCCTAGTTTCAGCAGCCATGACTGATAACATCCCGTCTAAAGCCTGCGTTTCTCCCGCAGCAAGTAAACTTTCTTGAAAATGATGAAAGGCGTTTAACCCTCGTCTCATCAGTATATCTAACAAGGTTCTGGTTTGGTCTTCTTTAACAGTCGTACTTTGCAGGATACGACTCGCCATTGAGCGTGTTAAAACCCGTCGTTGCACCAAATCATCTACCAATGTAGCCGGGTCGCGTATATGTGCCACCAGTAAACGCCACGATTTTTGTATGATGCCTTTATGATGCGTGTCCATAATGTTGCTGGGTCGAATACTTGAAAGGTAAATGAAAGCTTGTCTGTGTTGCGAATAGTTTTATATGTATTTTCTTTTCTCTCTTAAAGAAACGTATTGAGAAGTGAAGAGTTAGGAAAAAGGGAAGGGAAAATGTGTGTGTGTGGGTTCTTTTTTATTTTTTTTTTTCCTTTAATTTTAGCTTTCTTCGTCAAGGCTGAGAGAAGTATAACAACGAGCTATAAATCGTCGTCATACTTGACAATAAGCCTTGTCCAGGGATCACCACTTGGAGGTGAAGCTAATTCGATCCCCCTTTTTTTTTTTTTTTTTATCTTTTTTTTGATATTTTTTTTTTTTGTTGAATTTTTTTTGAATTTTTTTTTTGACAAAAAAAGAAACCAGATATAAAATGCGCTGACTACTAAAAGCAGACTACTACACATGTAGGTACAATACAAAAAGAAATATGGACAGTAACCAAAAAAAAAAAAAAAAAAAAGGTACATGTAGTGGTTAAATACTTTACATCTAAAATGTGCTGAATACTAACAAGCAGACAACTAAAGACTCAACTACAATACAAGGAAAAATACAGACAGTAACCAAAAAAAAAACACCAAAAAAAAAACAAACAAACAAACATATCAGTCCGAGAAAAATCGCCTCTTTTTTGAAGCGATTAGTTTTTCCTTTTTGTCGTCCTCCTCCACCTCCCCATCGCCGACGTCGTCACTCCCAGCGACCTTGTCAAACTCTTCTTTAAGAGTATTTTTTAATCTGCTCAGTCGCTCAATGTTTTGCGACGACAGCGTCAAAAACGCCTCCAGCTGATCCATAGAACTCAGCGAAAATCCCTCCTTGGTGGGGTAAATAGTGTCCTTTTTAACGTTGTAGTTGAATTTACGGACATTTATATACGTCCTTCCTTTGAATGTCTGCACGGAAACCATAAATTGGTCACCGATATGAAATAATTTCCTTCCCTCGTATTCCACGTGGGAAACAGACGACTGAAGCGAAGCAGAAGATGAAGCCATCGTCAAAGGGTGGTCGAGAGAGACTGAAATGCGTGCTGCTGCTGAAGAGAAGCGAGAGGGTCAAATGGTTAAAAGTACACTATCGGCACTGCACTTAAATACCTTTTCCTTGCGCTTACTAAAAATAGTGGACAACAGCTGCCGTTTAATTGTACCACGCAATCATGAGGGGGTGTGTACCGTAACCATGATAGCTGGCAAAGATTATTACTGTACGACTAGCGGTCATTTGCAGTTTGGAACTCTATTCTTTTGCATAACACGAGGGTCATTTCGCGCGACAACAGCTACCGTTTAATTGTACCATGCAATCATGAGGGGTGTGTACCGTAACCATGATAGCTGTCAAAGATAAAAGATTATTACTGTACGACTAGCGGTCATTTGCAGTTTGGAACTATTCTTTTGCATAAGACGGGGGTCATTTCGCGCGACAACAGCCACGGTCACACGCGCATCTGCCGCTCTTATGACACCTAAACGATACATAAGATGGGCACCTGTCAAAGATATGTGGGTGTGATTATTTGTCGAAGATACGGGGGAGGTGTATCGCTGTACGAGTAATTGTGAATGTGGACAGTTTGACAAAAAGATACGGTAATGGTGGCGGTGGTGGTGGTTGTCCCCATGTCCCTGCTGCCTTTTTTTTTTTTTTTTTTTTTGTTTGTTTGCTTGATAGCAGCTCGTCTAAAAGCTTGTGTCTTTTCCCGGTAACTTTCTTGATGATGATGAAAGGCATTTTGCGGCTCCATAATGTTGGAAAGGCAACTAAAGGTCTGTATGTGTTGTAATATAATTTTGTTTACGCAAACTCAACACACACACACAGAACAAGAACAACAATATAGCATACACACACAAACAAATTTTATTCAGTCGAGGAACGGCACAAAAACAAAAAAAGATCAATGCATACAACAAGTTCTAAGGACCAATGTCAGAAAAAAAAAGTGTTTGTTCACAATGAACTTGCGAAATCGTTGCCCCAGTAGAGTTGAGATTGAGGCGGTTGAACGTCTGGCAAATCTGTAGCATTCAGGTGTGTGTCACTCGAATTCTGCTCAAAACAGTGTTGAATCAAATTGTCAATATACTGATCGTCCACCATTCGTTGAATCGGGTACTTAGGTTTTTCTGGGGTCGCGGTAGCTGGCGGTAGCGGCGGCGGCGATGGCTGCTGTTGTTGTTGTTGTTTCAGTTCACTGGTCTGTTTGTTATACTCAGCGACAAGTCTTGATTTGACTTTTCCCAAGCGCTGAAATTCAGCCAGATCCAAACTGACGCCACGTCGCGTAGGAACTACTTTGCCTCCTTTGACATCAGATCGAGCAGAATAATGGCGAATGTAAATCTTGACAGTACCTCGCCAAGTTTTCACGCTGGCGTAGATATTTCGCCCCAGAGGAAACAACGTGCCGTTTGAAGTCAAAACGCCACTCTGCGATGATGTCATTTTCTTCTTCTTCTTCTTCTTCTTCGGTAGAAGGTACCGCGGCCCAGGTCGCGTGGTGTAAGCCGGTTAAAGTGAATAACACCAGTGCACGCAGGTACCTCGAGTTTTTATAGGTAACCTTTTTCCTAGGCGAACGCGCGTCTAAAAAGCTGAGTCACTTTACGATCATTGGCTGTTGGTGAGTAAGCCCTAAAAATAGACAGGGCCTTCGACATGGTATCGCCGTGACTTTTGCGTATCAGATAATACAGGACGTAAAGCCCACAAGTAGAGCTTAACGCATCTTGCAGGACCCGATCATTATATCTGTAGTAGCGACAATTTCTTACAAGAAACTCTTTAATGTCACGATGGCGAGGGGGCAGACCATAGCTATCAAAATATTCTGCTGTACAAGTACGAGCATCGAACCAAATCGCGACCCAATGCTCTCCTACATGACCAGCAGGGGCTGTATTTACTACAAAAGCATGATGGTGATGTTTTGGTAATAGACGCCGGGGAAGTCTGTCGCGGGGAAAAACACCGCGAAAAACGTGTCTGGCAGTTCGATGGTGGGCCAGCACGCGTGTCAGTTGTCGGTTGTTCATGATGAAAAGTCAGTAATAATTTGGCGACTGCGGTCAATTTCCAGTAACGAATCCAGTTCTCCGTAAATGATAGCTTGCAAAGCGTTGGGGATCGGGTTAGCAAATTTGATTTCTAAACGCAGACTACCGGTTTTTATCAACTCCACTTGATTGCCATCCAAAAGACTGGGACTCAAATCAAACACAAACAGACAGTAGCCATGTGGAAACTCTTGGTATTTAATACCGTGTCCGTGCTGGCTGTTGACGAGTCCTGTGCCTGCGGCCAAATTGAAATAACTGCGCACGTACTGACCGTGTTCAAAATCAGGCGTCAAAGGTTTGGCCGGAATCTGCTTACCGTCCAAATACAGTGACAAAAATGTCAGTCCATGAGGTTGAAAATTAAAAGGATTACTGTTGTACGCACCATTAGAGGCGGCGCTTTGCACTAGCCCGACCACGACTCTGTTGGGGAGTTGTGATAAAAAGAGATTATCTAAAACCACAGACAGACTGCCTTGAGCCAATCCATGCGTTTTAATGACTGCTCGTTTTAAAGGATATTTAGCTGTGCGCTTTTCTAACGCCTTCGCGTGACCTACGGTCACGGCTGGGTTCAGTTTTACTTTCCGAACAAACAGACTAGCTTGTGTAATAATTACTCTAAACCCAGCGGCAGGGTCGTGGGCCATCAAGACAAAACTGTTTTTGGCGGGAATGAGTCTAATTTTGACGTCTACACCATTTACAAGATAGCGCTCTTGTTTAAAAATATCCACGTGAAGTCTTCCCATTAAATCCATTTCTCGACTTTCAGCCGTTAAGGCTCGCCTCGACACTAAACCGGTATTATCAGCGCCTTGCGTGTCGTCAAAATGGTTAGCGGTGTCTTTGTAAAAACCCTCCGCAGTCAGATGCGACTCTTTCGCTTCAATTCCAAAACTTAACATTTTTTCAATATAGGCTTTATACGGGTAAGTATTTTCCGAGTTTGTGACGAGAGTTGAATTAAATGTAACGTCCACTTGTGAAAACAAAGAGTGCAAAATGTTATTTACCGGAGCGACATCCGCGCCGGCTGCTAAATTGTTACCGTTGGCGCGAGTGACTTTACATTTCACGTGTAAGTAAGTGTTAGACAAATCCATGTACTCATCCGTAGCGCCTGATACGTAAAATTCGATGGGGGCTCCGGGTGCCAGTGTGGCCAAAGGATGAAATTCCACATGGCTACCGTGTTCGACCGAGGTTTGGGTCGGGGGCATGGAAAACAGATCAAGTCCGGAATCGACAGATTCACAGCTCTGTGGGTGCAGCAACGACATGGTGAATTAGTCAAAAATATCAGTGACGTGTCTTCGAGCAGCTCTTTTTCTCGTTTGACGCCTTTTACGACTAAACTCTTGCTTTATACGTTTTGTGTTGGGCTCGCCGGGTGGTGCGGCGGCGGCGGTGGCGGCGGCTCCTACAGCTTGATTCAGTATACGTCGACCGGCCTGTTGCGTTCTCCGCTTAGCTGCTGATTTAAAGTCTTGACCCGACAAGACATCGTTAGCGATTTGCATCCCGGTCCTAGCGCCTGTTTTTAACAAACTTTTCCCGGCGCTTTTTAGTAAGGGAACAGCGGATCTTAGCACACCGCCTAATATATTTCCTAGACCCTGACCGCGCATCATCGCGCCTCCACCGCGAAATACCGGTAAACCGCCATTGCCTGCCTGTAGGGCAAAGTAATCGTGGTACGCTTTTGCGTCACAGGTATACGGACACTTCATTGTTAAATTCCTTCTAAACGCCTCGGGCGGAAATGAAGTGTGACGATGCTCTTTCCTTGTTCGAATGAAATGGGTTCTCCCGTGTATGAGGTTATAAGGATTTCTATCGTGTTGAATTGTTTCCGACACAGAGGTACGTAATGAGGTTTATCAAAACGCTCATACAAGATGCTTTTAGAAAAATCTGTACAGGGGACGGTGCGTAGGAGCGGTACGTTGACGTCACCGACCACTCGCTGTTGCACAATGTCACAATAAACATACAGAGAATGGTATTGCGTGTACAGATCAAGCATTCCGTTAGCTAAATAGGTTCCAGGACCAACCAAAGTATTGCTTTTAAACCCTAACAACTTTTGTAAATCAGACCCGAGCTCTAACCGGCAGTGCTTATACAAAACGACGTACACGCGCTTTGTCGAGTCTTTAAAATGAAATCGGACATTGCTTTGAGCTGTAATGGCAGCAACTTGGAAGTTTAACGCTGTGACAAGCTGTTCGGGACTCGCGTACAGGCCATCAGGCAGCGTCCCCACCTTTAACACAGCGCGTTCATCGTCTTGTATGACTTTAAATTGAAACGTATCGCCTTTAACGTTATAAAAACTACCGGGAACGTTAATTTCCGCAAGACCCACTTCCCATTCTCCGTTCAGATCAACTGACTGAGGGAGCTTTGTATAAAAATGAGCCGCGTTATTGTCAGGATAGTGGTTTAAACTGCTGTTACTAGGGAGCGTCACGTAAAACATTTTTACGCTCTATAGTCGGACTGGGCAGGGCGTATCCTAGAGAAGCGCTAAGCAAGGAAATCCACAAACTTTCCGACGGATGTCCTCGCGTTAAATTTATTAACGAAACAATAATGACCATGCAGATGATGAGCATCTGACATATAAAAACAACTTCACTACGCGGTACTCTCCGCCCCCATACACGCCAGAGTATCGACCTTCTTGCTCCGGTGTCTTCTTCTTTTTCCTGATTCTCTTGTATGTCAGTCATTGAACGTGTTTGGCCGGGATCCACGAGTCAAATGACGACGGGTAGCCGAGCCAGCGAATTAAATATTCTTTTCTTCCACCAGGGCCTCGCCGCGATTTCAAAATTTGTTCAATCCTATAGACTTGTTTTTCACCAACTTTTTGTAACTCTTCTTTATAAAAACTCCCTTTCAATTCCTCGCCGTGATCGTCTTTGATTTTATAAGTAACAGGTCGTGTACTTAATACGCGACTTAAAGTAAACAGCTCTTGCGTCCAGCCTGGTAAATACCCTTTCTTAAACGACCGACGCGCTTTAGAAATGCGAACGCGGTCACCAATGTTTAGCTGTGTCACCGACTGTTTTCCTTTTCGTCCGTATAACGCCTGCCACACCTGTTCGCTCGTTTCAGCTGTTACTTCAACGGGTGCACGTCGAATACTCCGGTGATACGAATGATTGTAACTGTCGACAACCTGAGGTAGAACATCCACGTAGCGCAAAGTATTTGTGTGGGTAAAATATCGCCAGAGTCTTTCTTTCAACGTGCGATTAAATCTTTCCACAACCGCGGCTTTTATGTCTTCGTTTTCTGTGGTAAAGAAATACACCTTGTGCTTGGACAAAAATTGTTGAAAAACACGGTTGATAAATTCTGTTCCTTTGTCTGTTTGCAGTTTTAAAGGTTTCCGTCCAGCCGTCTCAAAGATGTGTTCAAACGCTTTCGTTAGCGACGCACCCGTCTTGTTCTTTAAAGGCACGACCCACGCGTACTTGCTCAACACGTCGATGCAGGTTAGCAAGAAGGTATAACCGTCATTATACTTCTTCAATTTTTGCACATCAATTAAGTCGGCTTGCCACTGGTGATCGATTCCTCCTACGATAATACGGCGACGTGAAAATCGGTGTCTAACAGGTTTGTGTAATGTATACGTATCTTGATGAGACAACCACTGTTGTATGTCTCCGAGTTTCGCTTTAGGTACAGCTCTTTTTAAACTTTGCACACCACCAAAACTGCCAGGGAGTTTAGGATTATAGTACCGCTGTCGTAACGCTTTAGACATTTTTTTTTTTTTTAGTCAAATAACGCCTCCCAATGTATACGCGGCGATTTAAAGTGTCGGGGTGATGGTGATGATGATGATGAGCGAATAAGAGGAGATTCCTGTCGACGACGACGACGACGAACGCGAGGGCGCGATCGGTCTGCTGTAACTGAAGGCGTAGAGGGTGTTGCAGCATCCCTTAAAGACGACGCATGCCTGTTCCGTTGTAAGTAGTCCCAGCGCTTCAGGTTGCCTACAATTTCACGAGGTACGTTGGCGCGTTTCAAAGCACGAGCAAATACATTCCACCCCTGCGGAGTTTCCACTTTTTTCCGAGCGCGTAGTACATCATTGACTAAATCAGACATATTTGACCCGTCGATGGTTACGCCTTCGTATACCAACTGACCTCTTTCATCCCAGGTCAATTCAGGATCCTCTTTAAGATGCTCTAAAAGTAACCGCGCTTTCTTATGCATCGTTTTAGGAACACTGGCGAGGACACGGTTTTCTAATTTTTCTTCTAAGCTGCCAGCACTAGACGAAGGCGGTGCTGGCTGTGTTGCCGAAGCACTTTCAGCGGTGGTTGAAGCGATTTCCACTCTACCGATCGGTTTCTGACGGTACTCTTTACTAAAATGTCTGTAGCGGTGCAAAGCCTGTTCATAGCGTCTCGCTTTTTCCAACGGTTCTAATGCTGCATCTTGTAAAACTTGCGTTATCTCCTGGTCCAAACCGACAATATTCCCATTTAAAATATCCGTTACGGGTGGTGGTGGTGGTGGTTTTTGTTCTTGTCGTTTAAGCCATTCCGGGTCGACCAATACCATTTTCTTCGTGTACTCCATTTTTCTTGTTATTGCCCGAGCAAAACTTGTCCTAGCACACCTAATACTGGACCTAACACAGCGCCGAGAAATCCACCTTTCTGCAAAAGTGCTTTTCGGCGCTTTAAAGAAGTTTTCTTGGTCGCCAAGGTTCTAAGCGTCTGTTTATGCGCACGAAGTTTTTGTTTCTGACGCGGGGTCAAACGCACACGCCCTTTTAAAATATTGAATGAACACTCGCACAACGTTTGAATCAGTTCACGGTCCCCGGATCGGATAATAGCTTTCACGACTTGCGGTTTAGCTTTCGATAAAAATTTCAATAACGCCGCGTTGCGTTTTAGCCGCGCGCTCATTTTTGAAGATAAGCGGTCACACCTTGAGGCGAAAAAATATCAGTTCGTAGGCGCAAATGTTCTGGTGTTTCTTGTCTGAGATCAATCAGCAAATAACCGTGACTTTTTGAAACAGCGTCTTTATATGCTTCTAACATATATTGAGTTTTTCCAGGGTACATTTGTTTTGCCAGTGCTGTTATTTGGGACGCGTCACGCGGGTTTTTAAACACGACTAAATAATGACTGTTTAAGCTTATCGTTCGCTGTTCTTTGTTTTTTCCAAATAAATTTTGCACGATGTACATAACGGAGATGTTCAGGTGATGACTTCCTTTCGTAAACAGCTGTGTCACGCGAGAATCGGTTTCATGCATGAGATCATCAATAATAAGAAGACAGCGTTTGTGACCTGTAAATTTCGACATATCAGGTAATCCCTCCTGAAATTGCACGCCACGCAGCTGTAGCTTGTCATATAACGGTTGCCAAACACCGTAACACCAAATAATTTCCTCCGGCGCGGGGACCATAATATCCTTCAACCGATCTAAACACTGATTGACAAAATAGCTTTTGCCGCTTTGTGAAGGCCCTGCAATAAGACAGGTAAACGGATGCTGAAATCGCGGATCCATGTCTGCTGGGTAACTGAGAGAAACAAATGAAAACCAACAGTTAAATATCATCATCATGTGGGACCCCTATCCTAAATGGGAGGCGCTGACAGCTGTCACTTCATGATCTCCCTGTATTACCTCACTGGAGGCTATGGCCGTGATCTCAGGTTAAGGTCAAATGGCTCCCGGTCTCCCTACCTAAATAGGGGAGGCGCTGACAGCTGCTACTTTATGATCTCCCTGTATTACCTCACTGGAGGCTATGGCCGTGATCTCAGGTTAAGGTCAAATGGCTCCCGGTCTCCCTACCTAAATAGGGAGGCGCTGACAGCTGCTACTTTATGATCTCCCTGTATTACCTCACTGGAGGCTATGGCCGTGATCTCAGGTTAAGGTCAAATGGCTCCCGGTCTCCCTACCTAAATAGGGAGGCGCTGACAGCTGCTACTTTATGATCTCCCTGTATTACCTCACTGGAGGCTATGGCCGTGATCTCAGGTTATGGTCAAATGGCTCCCGGTCTCCCTACCTAAATAGGGGAGGCGCTGACAGCTGTCACTTCATGATCAGGTTATAAGGTGAAGCCCTGATTTTATAGGGTCGTGTCCTAAAGTTTACGTCATAAGGTTAAGGGCATGACCTGAAGTTATAAGGCTGTGACCTGAGGACGTGACCTCAGGTTAGGGCTATGACCTGAGGCTAAGGACGTGACCTCAGGTTAGGGCCTTGACCTGAGGCTAAGGACGTGACCTCAGGTTAAGGTCAAACGGCTCCCGGCTCCCTGAGGGTTGAGGGGTCGCAACTTATACTACTAAACGGAATCGAATACATGTAACTGTAAGAATTCGTGAAGACTGGAAACAGTGATGTGTTGCTACAGCGTACATTGACTATTAATATCATGAAAAGAAACACGCTTGGAGTTACAGTACGGGACTTGTACCCACAAATGGCCGAGTCGGCCACAGCCGGTGTAGAACTGACTTCTTTTTTTTTTTTTTGTCAGGGTAAAAAATTAACCTAGAATCATTCGATGTAAACTGAGTGTTCACTTTGCTATTCAAATCCATTTTGACACTGAGCCACGTAGTAACCGATTTCAAATTCAAATCTGCCACACGTTTGTTTATCAGTATAACGTACAGCCTCCTATTCAAACCGACACCCACATGTTTTGGGGGTCAGCAGTTTTGTTCGCGTCACGTTCGCGTCACCGAACATTTCAAAACACAAACGAAAATGTCCATAAAAGGTTTCTACACTTCCGTCCCGTTGACAACGAACTATTACGAGCCGTGACGAACGGGGCCGAGCGTTCACGGAAACTTGTTCGACAACTTTCGTCACCATAAGGGCTTTGAATTCCGCGTTGTCGGGCCGGCAGGCGGTGTGACCTCGAGCCGTGTCGAGGGTCAAACTGTCAGCCAATGGCAGCCAGAATAGAACACGGCGTGGTTATGGTGGTTGTAAATAGACTGCCTCGCCTTATAAGTGTCCCCTACTTTACAGCGAACCTTACCAGAGACAGAAGCTGACAAGGGAGGTGTTACAATAGTCGTTGGTAACTTGTCCCTCGGTCAGTTATACACTCTACCCCTCTTCCTTCTTGCTGGTAACTGAAGGCCACGGTCCCAGTAAAGCGACAGGTGAGACTGAGCGACCCGGCAGGTTTGACTGTGTTGTCCGGACCACTCGTAGTGCAAGTCGTGTTGTGGTTGTAGCGGACCAACTCCACTCTTCGTGTCCAGTGTCCAGGTAAGCAATCAGGAAAACAACTCGTGCGGTCACCTGTAATCATGTTCACCCTGAACTCTGTCTACTGCTCCCTTAACTCTTTATACTGCTCCGGACTTTGCGATCATGTCGGCGGAAGTAGCTGCCCACCCCGCATCCAAAGTCTTACGGTATCGCACATGTTTTGCTGTACAGACTGAGTACAGGAAGGTGTTGACTGTTCCGTTTTCTTGTTACTGGGTCAGTGGACGTCAATTTGTGTGCTTGTGAAGTATTTAGGGTGTGATGTCATGAATGGATGTAATGAGGTTCTGATGTCAAGTGACATGAGGCAAGCCATCACGTTGTGAAGTGATACATTGTCGATGTGCCGGGTTAAGATTACTGACGGCATGTGTCTGACAGTGCAGGGGGCGGGGTAACAAGTTCACTGCACGACCAGCACACAATCAGAATATTACATTGCTGCTTAGGCACTTTGTTACTTACTAGGGCAACCAGAATCAATGGAGTCACTTTGCTACCTACCGTCGATTAGAATCACCTTAGGCACTTTGTTACTTACGACAATGAGATTTGACAGGTCCAGGCAACACTTTGTTACTGAGAGTGATTAAAATCAACTGAGGTACTTTGTTTTGGGAAGATAGTACATGTAGTAATGTGAGCCGATAGCGTGACGACACACGCTGGTTGATAGTTTTGTCGCGTGACTTCATCAGTGAAGAATATTCCGTCAGGAAAACAGGTGTATGTTGATACTAGTAGACAGAACACGAAACATGTACATGATTAGGGACGGTCGGGGTGCAAGTACATGTAGTTATCTCCTGTGTGACATTCATTCCTGTCCACAAAGAAAGAAAAAAGAAGAAAAACGAGGGACAGGAAGTTGACCATGCTTGTTGTGCCCCTCCTTCTTTCTATCACCGCGCTCTCCCTTGAATAGCCCTACCTCCCCCCCCCCACCCCCACCCCCCCTTCATCAACCATGCATATTGGTGTCTCCGTAATGTTCACTGAATACAGAAAGAGATAGAATGAATGACTGCTTGAGGCCAGTAGTTACACTGATTATTGTGTTGTGTTGATGTCGGTGACGGAATTCCCGTAGCTTGTAGACAGCATGGCCAGTAGTTACACTGATTATTGTGTTGTGTTGATGTCGGTGACGGAATTCCCGTAGCTTGTAGACAGCATGGCCAGTAGTTACACTGATTATTGTGTTGTGTTGATGTCGGTGACGGAATTCCCGTAGCTTGTAGACAGCATGGCCAGTAGTTACACTGATTATTGTGTTGTGTTGATGTCGGTGACGGAATTCCCGTAGCTTGTAGACAGCATGGCCAGTAGTTACACTGATTATTGTGTTGTGTTGATGTCGGTGACGGAATTCCCGTAGCTTGTAGACAGCATGAATTATTTCCGACAAGCCAGCAATATGACATAGATGTAGTGATGTAGTAGTCTCTTTGTGACGTATCCCCACGCTTGATAAGTAAATAGGTGTGTCAGGCAAGGTAGGATTGTCACGTGACCACCACACCGGTAACTGAAGCATGCGAGGCCCGTTTTATTTTTGGACTAGAATACCTAATTCCCCCTTCTCCCTGCCCGACAGCACATCAAGCTGTCTGCCACCTACTCTCTGATGTCTTCACCAACATGGACAGTTTGAATTCCGATCCAAGAACAAACAAACAAACAAACAAACAAAAAACGGTCAGTGTTTCTACAGAAATAGAACGTTTCAAAGAGAACGGCTGTTCGGGTATTTGGATGAATGTCCGACATCTACACCGCTTTCCTTCATCGTACTGCCTGTGGAATTCTTGCCATTTGGAAATGGATGTCAGAAGCAGTTTTCTCAACATTTAACAATAGTAAATTATTTTCATCATGGACTTGTAGACAACACACACACACACACACACACACACACACACACACACACACACACACACACACACATCGTGGCACCCAAACGGCCGCATACACGAAGTAGCGGATACATAACATACAGTTGTCGCCACGTCAAGTTCAGTTTGAGCACTTACCTCACGGGTGATATGTTTACTTTGTAATGAAAACTGATTTCAATTGTTGCCTAATATACCTGTCGCGTACATCCTAGTCCCAGCTTCACTTGTGGTCGGTCCCTCTCTCGTCAGTGTAGCCTGGCTGGCCGGCATGACCAGTTTTGTGACCAGTGATTGTGCTTCGACATTTAATGTCTCTCATTCCTTCGTCCCGACAACCACACGACGTGTCGTTATGCGCTGTGAGGTGCAGTGAGGGTTGAGAGTGAGGGGATCAAGCCGGCAGTTGATCCGTTGACATTTTACTTTCCCTCTCTACACCGGCCCCCTCTCATCCAGTGCGCGTCAGTGACGCTGTTTGTCAACGTTCCAAGTCAGACGATCTGGTGGACGAACTTTACTTTTTCCACCGCCACTCCTCGCTTCAGTGTGTACACAGTCGCTCCTACTTACACTGACAGGCCAAGCTGTGTCGGATGGATTAAGGTGGAAGTGTACGATTGTAGCAGTGTAAGACGTATGTGTACGTTTGTTGGTGAGGCGTCCATTACCGACATGTTGAACTTTTTCTGCCGAGGGGTGTAACCTGTAAGGATTGCGGCCAGGCCAGCCCCACTTCCATTCGTGTCGTCTCGTTTCTCTCTCGTCAGTGATTCACAACGTCGCCTCGAGTTGGGTGAGGCAAATATTCAACACACAGCTTGGGGGGCTGGACGAGAGGTGGACGGCTTTACACGTGTAGAGGACTGGAGGTGTTGAGGTGTAAAGGACTAGACGTGCAGAGGTGTAAAGGACTAGACGTGTGTAGCCGACGGGTTACAGAGGACCAGACGTGTACACTTAGGTACAACTTTCACCGACTGAAATCTTCAGCAGACGACACTTTGTATGGCTTAGGTGACGGACTTGTCGATGCGAATTTCACTGACTTGTGCCTGCGATTTGTGAAGTCAGTGGTTTTAATGATGGGTTTACTATTGTCCCAGATTCAGTGTGGCGCAAGTCAGTCCGTCAGTTGTATGAAAGACGTTACGTCAGTGTGAGTAGGCCTTGCTACCAGACGTTACTCACTTGACACCAGACGTCACAGTTACTTGGGTCTAGTCCATACTTGACACCAGACGTCACAGTTACTTGTGTCTAGTCCATACTTGACACCAGACGTCACAGTTACTTGTGTCTAGTCCATACTTGACACCAGACGTCACAGTTACTTGTGTCTAGTCCATACTTGGCACCAGACGGAATGGAAAGTGCCATGGGCGATCACGATCCTATGGAGGATGGTGGCTTCGATCAGCAGGTATTGTCATGTGTTGATTGACTCTTCATTTGTACTTGCTTGGCCAACATACGTTTAAGTGAAACTCTTTTCTCTCTATGATCAGTCTGTATAAACACGATTTCTAGAGTGAAACCTCTTTATAACCATACACGACCTATATACACATCACTCACCTCTACCTCTCTCTCTCTCTCTCTCTCTCTCACACACACACACACACACACACACACACACACACACACACACACACACACACACACACACACACACACACACGAGAGAGAGAGAGAGAGAGAGAGAGAGAGCCGGCAACAGCACAGTTACAAGAGCTGGAGTGAGATCGAGGTCTGATTTTTACATGAATTCCTTGAACCGAATGTACAGGAAACAGGTTAATGTAATTGTAAGCCAGACAGAGTGTAGGTGTGCCACAGTACACAAAGGTATGTTTAACACATGTCGCTCGACACCCTTCATTTCACACACACACACACACACACACACACACACACACACACACACACACACACACACACACACACACACACACACACACACACACACACACACCCTTCATTTCGGTCAGTACTCTCTCTCTCTCTCTCTCTCTCTCTCTCTCTCTCTCTGTTCACTAAGTGCGCAAGTACAGAATATTGAACAGATGCGCCTGTTTCGGGACGTCCTCCTTGTCATGGGAGAGTGCTCTTCATTCATGTAGGTGGTATTGAAAGTGTTTTCTGCATGACCTGTCGATTGTTCGCTGAATGATTAATTCAGGGTATGTCTGCTGGGTGGGAATCCGTTCACTTTGTCAGCGTGAGACGGAACTGTGACAAACATTTACACACTGACAAACTGAACTCTTGGTGCAAACGTGACAAATCGACTTTAACGCGATGAACTGTCTCTACCTCGTCCATAAAACCATAAAGTGTATTTAGTGGCATATACTTACTATTCTGGCATACTATGACTGTATATATAGCCGGTACTGTTGTAACAAAAAGTAGCCATATATATATATGGCTACTTTTTTGTTACAACAGTACCGGCTTCTCCGTGCACACTTTAGCAGTAGACTATCAGGCTCATGTTCATTTTTTTTTTTTTAAATCATAAAACACTCCGACCCTGCCAGCTTAGTTCTCACGTTGACACGTGACTGTTACACTCGGCTGGCAACTGGCATTGAATGTCAGTTAAAGTCCGCCGATTAAACTCGAGCAGCGAGTACAATTGTCTTTATATCAGATAGTTATCATTAGTACAATTGTCTTGATATCAGATAGTTATCATTAGTACAATTGTCTTGATATCAGATAGTTATCATTAGTACAATTGTCTTTATGTCAGATAGTTATCATTAGTACAATTGTCTTTATGTCAGATAGTTATCATTAGTACAATTGTCTTTATGTCAGATAGTTATCATTAGTACAATTGTCTTTATATCAGATAGTTATCATTAGTACAATTGTCTTTATGTCAGATAGTTATCATTAGTACAATTGTCTTTATGTCAGATAGTTATCATTAGTACAATTGTCTTTATGTCAGATAGTTATCATTAGTACAATTGTCTTTATGTCAGATAGTTATCATTAGTACAATTGTCTTTATATCAGATAGTTATCATTAGTACAATTGTCTTTATATCAGATAGTTATCATTATTTCTCTTTTTTCTATTCCACCATTCAGCTGGCCGGCCCACAGTAGGATAAGCGCTGTGTACAGAGTGGGGAATTAATTGCCTTGTGGTTTTGTGATGGCAGCTAGTGTTGTGGTGTCATTTGACTGAAAGCTAGAGTCAGTTGTACTGTGTGGATGGTGTTGGTCCTGTCAGATTGTAAAGGTGGTATGGGGGCGTTTTCACGGTGAGTGAGCCGTCACGCATGACTTGTATTCTATCGTGGGCGAGGCGTTTCTTCACCATCTCTACACACGCTGATTACCTGCCAATCAAACTTGGGCGCTTTAAGCCAGTCGTTTGATACTACCCGCTGTGGAATCACAACAAGTAATAACGACTGTCATAGCAGCTAATACATGTGCGGTGAAAGAATGCGAATGTCCCATTGTCAGTATCTTCATTAGTATTCAGTCCTACCATGGCTTGCCGCTCAGTTGGCGTTCTCGTAGAATGTATACTGACCAATAGTCTCTAATGTAAAGAGGCAGAGGGTGAAGCGTTGACGCTGAACCAGCGAACAAACCCTCAGTAGAACTGACCTTCACCTCGCATGACTTGCACCACGTGACCCTCGGCGGTCGGTAGCTACAGGCTATGAATTTTATCCATATCATTATGTACGTCACCTCGTGACACACGTGACTGATTATTGTGTAACGTATGTACGTAATGGGTATGGATCAACATACCTTGTGGTTGTGTGCTGGCTAATACTGGTAATAACGCTCAGATGGAATAGTTCGCGCGTTAAGGGGGTGCAAAATTCATGGAACGAAGTCAGCGGCCACGTTCCAGTGACTTCACCTCGCCAAACTCCGGAGTACATTTGCACCCCCTCCCGCGTTGCGCGGATACATTCGCCCCCGTTAGTGGTCGACTGTTTATGCCCCCGTTAGTGCACGACTGTTTATGCCCCCGTTAGTGGACGACTGTTTGTGCCGAAATATCGGAACTGACTGGTATACATTTGCACCCCCTAACGGGCGAACTATGCCAGCTCAGTGAGCGGTAATTGGTAACAGTGTGGTTGTGTACCGAGTAACACTGGTACTACTGAACAGCGAGGTTGTGTGCCGAGTAACACTGGTACTACTGAACAGCGAGGTTGTGTGCCGAGTAACACTGGTACTACTGAACAGCGAGGTTGTGTGCCGAGTAACACTGGTACTACTGAACAGCGAGGCTGTGTGCCGGCTAACACTGGTACTACTGAACAGCGAGGCGGTGTGCCGAGTAACACTGGTACTACTGAACAGCGAGGCTGTGTGCCGAGTAACACTGGTACTACTGAACAGCGAGGCGGTGTGCCGAGTAACACTGGTACTACTGAACAGCGAGGCGGTGTGCCGAGTAACACTGGTACTACTGAACAGCGAGGTTGTGTGCCGAGTAACACTGGTACTACTGAACAGCGAGGCTGTGTGCCGGCTAACACTGGTACTACTGAACAGCGAGGCTGTGTGCCGGCTAACACTGGTACTACTGAACAGCGAGGCGGTGTGCCGAGTAACACTGGTACTACTGAACAGCGAGGCGGTGTGCCGAGTAACACTGGTACTACTGAACAGCGAGGCGGTGTGCCGAGTAACACTGGTACTACTGAACAGCGAGGCGGTGTGCCGAGTAACACTGGTACTACTGAACAGCGAGGCGGTGTGCCGAGTAACACTGGTACTACTGAACAGCGAGGCGGTGTGCCGAGTAACACTGTACTACTGAACAGCGAGGCGGTGTGCGAGTAACACTGGTACTACTGAACACGCGCTAACACTGGTACTACTGAACAGCGAGGCGGTGTGCCGGGCTAACACTGGTACTACTGAACAGCGAGGCGGTGTGCCGAGTAACACTGGTACTACTGAACAGCGAGGCGGTGTGCCGAGTAACACTGGTACTACTGAACAGCGAGGCGGTGTGCCGGCTAACACTGGTACTACTGAACAGCGAGGCGGTGTGCCGGCTAACACTGGTACTACTGAACAGCAAGGTTATGTGCCGAGTAACACTGGTACTACTGAACAGCGAGGCGGTGTGCCGGCTAACACTGGTACTACTGAACAGCAAGGCTGTGTGCCGAGTAACACTGGTACTACTGAACAGCGAGGCTGTGTGCCGGCTAACACCGGTACTACTGAACAGCGAGGTTATGTGCCGGCTAACACTGGTACTACTGAACAGCAAGGTTATGTGCTGGCTAACACCGGTACTACTGAACAGCGAGGCTGTGTGCCGGCTAACACTGGTACAACTGAACAGCGAGGTTATGTGCCGGCTAACACCGGTACTACTGAACAGCGAGGTTATGTGCCGGCTAACACTGGTACTACTGAACAGCGAGGCGGTGTGCCGGCTAACACCGGTACTACTGAACAGCGAGGCGGTGTGCCGGCTAACACCGGTACTACTGAACAGCGAGGCGGTGTGCCGGCTAACACCGGTACTACTGAACAGCGAGGTTATGTGCCGGCTAACACCGGTACTACTGAACAGCGAGGCGGTGTGCCGGCTAACACTGGTACTACTGAACAGCGAGGTTATGTGCCGAGTAACACCGGTACTACTGAACAGCGAGGCGGTGTGCCGGCTAATACTCACTGGTAATAACAGCGTGGTGGTCACGGGGGATTGTGTATACGGTATATAATAGTTATACAACGGTACCTGTTGCTTATCTATAATCACACGTTAGTCATGAATGCTGATACAGTGGATTATGGCGCAGCCGGGTGCTGACAGATTGGGCGCCATGTTTACCTGATTTGCCACCAAAGGTCACTAAAGAAAGGCTGTCGGACACGACCATTAGTATGCCCATCGCTTGTGACGGCAGTGTATCAGAGAGTCGGTGCACACATACGTACTGTGTAATATCAATGGTATAAACTAGACGTAAAATGCGTGATATGACGTGAAGTCACTAATCGTTGGCCGAGGAGGCTCTTGGAGGAGGATCGCCGGGTGAAACTAAATTAAGGACAAAGATGTATTCAGTAAGTGGTTAAAACAGTAGTAAATATCATTATGCTAAAGAGTCCATGGCCATTGAAATCCTATTGAACGAACTGTTCACAATGACAAAGGTCTTACGTAAGATTTCAGGAAATGGTGGTTTGTCATTTGTAATTTCTCCCTACTGAGTGGTCGGTATACGTCACAAAGAGGCTGATCCAGCTTGTGACCGGAACAACACAAACCGACAAAACTGGTCGGTCCCGTTCAGACGTTGTGTACGTGCTAAGTGAAGCGTTTGGGTGAGTAATGTATAGACATGGCCAGCTTGTGATGTACTGACGTGTACATCGTGTCTGTCGGCTGACATGTACATCGTGTCTGTCGGCTGACGTGTACATCGTGTCTGTCGGCTGACGTGTACATCGTGTCTGTCGGCTGACGTGTACATCGTGTCTGTCGGCTGACGTGTACATCGTGTCTGTCGGCTAATCCAGTCTATGTGGGAGAGAAGATGGCCGATCATGACAAATCCTGCGTGTGTTGAAACTGATTGTGGTTGTTATTCAGTGTGTAGGGAATGGCCGAGAGTCTTGGAACACTGGGATATTGGATACTGGAGAATTGGAGGACTTTCCTAAGTGTGTTGCATAGTTAATATGCCCCGGCATTTGCTTCGAATACACCCTACAGAGGTTCCCCCTGTAAACCCCCCCCCCCCCCGGCCCCCCCCCCACGCCCCCCCTCCCCCCCCCCCCCCAAATGTTGGAAATCGGCCTTTTAATCGTCTAATGTGACGTTACTTGAGTTTGAGGCTAAACATTCACACAAAACCTGTATGAGGGAAATACATGGCGGTTTGCCCTTCACCGTACTGACGCCGTGGCTTATTTTGCACCCACATTTTCATCATGCGTAACTCAGCCAATTTTCACGAATCCTTATCACTTTGTCAGTAAGAATGTTTTGGGAAGTGCTGTCTTAAACTTGTGTGATTTCTATGTACTAACGGTAACCAGTTAATAAAAGAAAACAAAACCATTGTTTAATATAATCATCCGTTCACCTGACTATGTTGGTATGTTTTAGGTGCACAGTGAGTCTGCGGCTGCGCGACAGGAACCGGAAACTGAAGATAGCAGCATGACGGACGCCGAGAGTATCCGCCTTGAGGAGAAACTGCGACAGTTTCAGAACACATGGCCACCGAGAAATGTCAGTTCACTTTCTTTTTTACATTTCGACTGCTAGTCATTATTTATTTCCTGACTGCTGCCTGTAAATTAACTTTGAAGACGATGAACTAAAGAATCAGTCAAAATGTCTATGTAGTACTTGTATCAGTGTATACAACACGGTGGCAAGCCGTTCACCACCAAACACTGACTTCCGTGCGCTGTCTCGTAGGACGACAGTTGTGATGTTCGTGGATGCACAAGAATCTAGTTTGACCAGACTAGAGAAGATGAAAGGCGCCTATAGCAAGGTGGCAGGACGTGCAGCCGGCTTTTGCGAGGTCGTCAGACATGTTTGTCGTTCACTGACTCGTTACTAGCCGGCACTACACTGACTATACCCATGTCATATGGTGTCAGTAGTTACAGCAAGTCAGTCTGTGTCGCTCAGTCGGGCATCGCGCCCACAGAAACAGGCTCATGCCAACATTGTGTTTGGAGAGGCTGGCAAGTGGCGGTTAAATGAGCCGTGACAATACGACTTCTCTGACTAGTATAGTGCTTTAGTGGCCATGGTCATGCTGGTCTAGTGTACCACTGTGTCACCAGTCACTGTGGTCAGATGGGATTTTAAGAGAAGTGTGTAAGAAACAGCCGGCCGAGCGGCTGCAAGAACAAGCCACATGGGTCACTCATTCTCCAACTTGTACTACTTCAGTAAGGCGCGTAAAATAGTTCCTATCTGGGTAGCCAGACAAGAACCCATTGAAAGTGAGTTTCTGTTCTTTGTTCTTATTGGACATAGATTTGTTTCGTTTTTCATACCCTGCTGAAAAAGTGTTGAGTGTTGTGTTGTTAGTATTACAATGCGTTTGTTGATTGGTTTATTCCTTTGATTATGAATTCGACAGCTCTTTGTATTAGCGGACTCGGTAGTTACCATGGTTGTCGTGAAACGCCTTTTGCGTGTACTCTACAGTACTGGCGTGTAACTTGCTTGAGTGGGTCAAGTCAGTCAGGGCTGTAGTCTATATAGTTCTAATGACGTCATTTTGTAAATGTAGACAAGTCAAGGTATGGTTGTAGTCATGTATAGTTGTAATGACGTCATTTTGTAACTGTAGATAATTCAAGATTTGGCTGTAGTCTGTTGTTGAAATGACGTCAGTGTGTAGCCAAGTCAAGATTTGGCTGTAGTCTATAGTTGTAATGACGTCAGTGTGTAGCCAAGTCAAGGTTTGGCTGTAGTCTGCAGTTGTAATGACGTCAGTGTGTAGTAAAAGCAGGGTTTGGCAGTAGTCTGACGCCAGCGTGTTTCCAAGTCAGGGTATGGCTGTAGTCAGTACTTGTCAACACCTGTTACCTGCCGCTACACCGCTGCGTGTATGTATATCGACGTGCGAAACGCCGCGCGATCAGCCCAAGCTGAATACATGCATTTACAGACCTCCAAAACATTTACTGAGTTAGAAACCTGTTGTCTGTCCGCCATTATCACACCTGTGAAATGTCGACCTGCAATCTTTCTTTCCCCGGTTTATGCACAGGTGAACAGGATGGTGTAACTGACTAAGGCTTAAGCAAATCTGCCTGATAGACAGGTGTGATCTTATACAGACAGGTCTGCCTGACGGAAAACTTCTACCTACATAAACAAGTCTACCTAGCAGAAACCTGTGCTGACAAGTGTGATGTTATATGGACAGGTCTACCTGACAAAACGTGTACTGACAGGTGTGATGTTATATGGACAGGTCTACCTGACAAAACGTGTACTGACAGGTGTGATGTTATATGGACAGGTCTACCTGACAAAACGTGTACTGACAGGTGTGATGTTTCATAGACAGGTCTACCTGACAAAACGTGTACTGACAGGTGTGATGTTTCATAGACAGGTCTACCTGACAAAACGTGTACTGACAGGTGTGATGTTATATGGACAGGTCTACCTGACAAAACGTGTACTGACAGGTGTGATGTTTCATAGACAGGTCTACCTGACAAAACGTGTACTGACAGGTGTGATGTTATATGGACAGGTCTACCTGACAAAACGTGTACTGACAGGTGTGATGTTTCATAGACAGGTCTACCTGACAAAACGTGTACTGACAGGTGTGATGTTTCATAGACAGGTCTACCTGACAAAACGTGTACTGACAGGTGTGATGTTTCATAGACAGGTCTACCTGACAAAACGTGTACTGACTGCCTGTCGTCTGTTTGTTAATGTTGCGTGTGGTTGTTGACTGAGTTCAGCCGGTTTGTACGTATTGTCACTTCTCAGCAGTGTGACAATATCATGTGTTGTTGTGTTTATGGTCAAACTAACAGGCTATGTCAGGAACCGTTCTAGTCTTAGAATAATTGAAACGACACTCCTACTATCGTTCATCTTGAAGGTTTTGTTTGATGTAGAGTTATTAAAAGTCTTTTGTTTTGAGTTAATAAACGTGTAAATTGGTAGTGGATTTATGTTGCAGCCGTAACTATGGACACGCAATCCATGTCCAAACACCTTAGTGAACTGGAGAAACAGCGACGCCGCAACCTCATTTTTGATGAAGAAAGATTTGAGGAAACTTTCCTAAAATGTCTCATCTGCCGAGAAGCTTACAACGACACGGAGAAAATGCCCAAGATGTTGCCTTGTCATCACACATTCTGCATGGAATGCTTGTGTCAGGTACCAACAGTCATTACAACACACACACACACACACACACACACACACACACACACACACACACACACACACACACACACCGCCTTCCTTTCTTGTACGTATAAGCTTCAGGACTGAGATAGAGTGGGTGGGGTGGGGGTTTGGGGGTTTAACGTCCTTTTCCACCACATACGGGTGATATCAAAGACGGGGCAACGATGGACTGAGATAGAGCATATGATGTTGTACCGTTGTTGTACAGTAACGACAGTCACGACCTTGTTCGGGACAAAAGAACGGAACGATGATGTCAGTAATGATCTTGTTAGCGATGATGGAACGTAATGATCTTGTTAGCGATGATGGGACGTAACGTTTTTATGAGTAATGACCTTGTAAGTGACGAAGTAACGTAACGTTCACGTCAGCACGGACCTTGCTAGAGATGATGTAGCGTAACGTTCTTGTCAGTAACGACCGTGCTAGAGATGATGTAACGTAACGTTCATGTCAGTAACAGCGATCACGGCCGTGTTCCAGATGTTCCGAGTGGAGGGAGAGTTCCGACAGTCTCTGACGTCAGCGTTCCGTGGAATGCCGATGGCGGTTAAGATCCAGTGTCCGTCGTGCAGGGAGGGACTCATTACGTCAGAGGCGGAACTCCGGCGCCTTCCAAACGACCACACAATCCTAGAACTATTGACCTTTGTCAAGGACACGGGCAAGAGTGACATCCAGTACTGTTCCAAGCATCAGATGCAACCTCTCAACTTTTTCTGTGAACCGTGCATCCAGCCCGTGTGTTGTGACTGTACTGTTATCGATCACAAGGAATCTAAAGGTAGGTTTACACGACAAATAACCAGGTAATGTAAAGCAAGAGTTACCACAAGCAATGTAAAGGTAGGCTTACACGAAAATAACGAGGTCATGTAAAGCAGCAGTTACCACAAGCGATCTAAAGGTCGCCTTACATAAAGAAAAAGCATAGCTAGTGTAAAGGTTGGGGGGGGGGGGGGGCACAAGGAATCTGAGGGTAGGTTTACACGTGTATACACAACAAGTTGTCTGTGCAGTGGTCGTGACAACTGTAGTGCTGTACGTAATACAAAATTCACCTTTACTTTCACTAGGATAAAGTCAATCATATTTGCACTTTCGTTGTCTCTGTTTGATATTATGATGATTACGACTGTATGTCTTTATCACGATGTTAATGGTGCCAGGTCTTATCGTAGTGAAGGTAGTTATATGATGTTAATATTGACTGTTGCCGGGTCATATCGTAGTGAAGGTAGTTATAATGATGTTAATATTGACTGTTGCCGGGTCATATCGTAGTGAAGGGGGTTATAATGATGTTAATATTGACTGTTGCCAGGTCATATCGTAGTGAAGGGGGTTATAATGATGTTAATATTGACTGTTGCCAGGTCATATCGTAGTGAAGGTAGTGATAATGATGTTAATGTTGACTGTTGCCAGGTCATATCGTAGTGAAGGTAGTTATAATGATGTTAATGTTGACTGTTGCCGGGTCATATCGTAGTGAATGTAGTTATAATGATGTTAATATTGACTGTTGCCGGGTCATATCGTAGTGAAGGGGGTTATAATGATGTTAATATTGACTGTTGCCAGGTCATATCGTAGTGAAGGTAGTGATAATGATGTTAATATTGACTGTTGCCGGGTCATATCGTAGTGAAGGTAGTGATAATGATGTTAATATTGACTGTTGCCAGGTCATATCGTAGTGAAGGTAGTGATAATGATGTTAATATTGACTGTTGCCAGGTCATATCGTAGTGAAGGTAGTGATAATGATGTTAATATTGACTGTTGCCAGGTCATATCGTAGTGAAGGTAGTGATAATGATGTTAATATTGACTGTTGCCAGGTCATATCGTAGTGAAGGTAGTGATAATGATGTTAATATTGACTGTTGCCAGGTCATATCGTAGTGAAGGTAGTGATAATGATGTTAATATTGACTGTTGCCAGGTCATATCGTAGTGAAGGTAGTGATAATGATGTTAATATTGACTGTTGCCAGGTCATATCGTAGTGAAGGTAGTGATAATGATGTTAATATTGACTGTTGCCAGGTCATATCGTAGTGAAGGTGGTTATAATGATGTTAATATTGACTGTTGCCGGGTCATACCGTAGTGAAGGTAGTTATAATGATGTTGATATTGACTGTTGCCAGGTCATATCGTAGTAGAGGTGGTTATAATGATGTTAATATTGACTGTTGCCAGGTCATATCGTAGTAGAGGTAGTTATAATGATGTTAATATTGACTGTTGCCAGGTCATATCGTAGTAGAGGTGGTTATAATGATGTTGATATTGACTGTTGCCAGGTCATATCGTAGTGAAGGTAGTTATAATGATGTTAATATTGACTGTTGCCAGGTCATACCGTAGTGAAGGGGGTTATAATGATGCTAATATTGACTGTTGCCAGGTCATATCGTAATAAATGTGGTTATAATGATGTTAATATTGACTGTTGCCAGGTCATACCGTAGTAGAGGTGGTTATAATGATGTTAATATTGACTGTTGCCAGGTCATATCGTAGTAAAGGGGGTTATAATGATGTTAATGTTGACTGTTGCCAGGTCATACCGTAGTAGAGGTGGTTATAATGATGTTAACATTGACTGTTGCCAGGTCATATCGTAGTGAACGTGGAAGAAGCTCTACAGAAGTACACCCCGATCCTGGACGACACAATGGCGGACATCAAGAGTCAGAAGCTGGACCTGGCCCGACAGAGAGACGCGTTAGAGGTGTCGGCAGAGAGTGTGGACGCTATGCAGCAGCAACTGACGGAACACATCCGCTCCATCTTCGACAGAATCCGCACGGCTCTAGACGAGAGAGAGCGAGAGCTGTACGATATTTCCGATGGCGAGATTAACAGGAAGCGAGAGATGATTGATGGACACATGCGCACATTGAACGAGCGGGAAACGACACTAAACGCGGAGTTTAACGGTCTGCAGCAAGCCAAGGACGACAAGGACATTAGTCAGATGTTTACCGGACACAAGTCGGCACGTGAGGTGTTACGTCATCAGGTGCAAGTGCCCACGGACTGTGTAAAAGACTTTAACGTCACTTTTCAGTTCAGCACACGCACCGACGCCAATATACGCCAGCAGATCGGTAATCTGGGCAATATTCTCTTCCAGTCCTAAAACCGACAACCCCCTCCCTCCCCCCCCCCCACACACACACATACACACACACTCTGCCCCTCCCTTGCCCCCCCCCCCCCCTTCCCCTACCTTCATTTCTACCCACTCTAACCGGCTTTCGTGCCACGGGCCCTGTTGTCATGGAAACGTCACGGTCTAACCTACCACCCAACTATACCAGTGACGGATCGCGATGTTGTGGATGGGATCTACATGTAGCTGGCTATAGCCTGATTATTTTGTATATAATACATTACATATACATATACATGTGTCATTAGCTTGGGTGGGTGGGCTGCGCGCATGTCCTATACATGTGTCAGTAGCTTGGGTGGGTGGGCTGCGCGCATGTCCTATACATGTGTCAGTAGCTTGGGTGGGTGGGCTGCGCGCATGTTCTATACATGTGTCAGTAGCTTGGGTGGGTGGGCTGCGCGCATGTCCTATACATGTGTCAGTAGCTTGGGTGGGTGGGCTGCCCGCATGTCCTATACATGTGTCAGTAGCTTGGGTGGGTGGGCTGCCCGCATGTCCTATACATGTGTCATTAGCTTGGGTAGGTCGGCTGCGCGCATGTCCTGTACATGTGTCAGTAGCTCGGGTGAATGGGTAGTTTGTCCGCATGTCCTAAACATGTGTCATTAGCTTGGGGTTTTGGGCCCGCCCGTATCAGTGTTGTATACATGTGTCAGTAGCTTGGGTGGGTGGGCTGCGCGCATGTCCTATACATGTGTCAGTAGCTTGGGTGGGTGGGCTGCGCGCATGTCCTATACATGTGTCATTAGCTTGGGTGGGTGGGCTGCCCGCATGTCCTATACATGTGTCAGTAGCTTGGGTGGGTGGGCTGCGCGCATGTCCTATACATGTGTCAGTAGCTTGGGTGGGTGGGCTGCCCGCATGTCCTATACATGTGTCATTAGCTTGGGTAGGTCGGCTGCGCGCATGTCCTATGCATGTGTCAGTAGCTTGGGTAGGTCGGCTGCGCGCATGTCCTGTACATGTGTCAGTAGCTCGGGTGAATGGGTACTTTGTCCGCATGTCCTAAACATGTGTCATTAGCTTGGGGTTTTGGGCCCGCCCGTATCAGTGTTGTATACATGTGTCGGTAGCTTGGAGTATTGTGAATTACTGATAAGAAACGCCGTGGGGGGGGGGAGGGGGGGGGGCTGAAGGATATCAAAAGCTTTATACAGTGACAGTATAGAATCGATCGCTTGCTGTCTTTTTCTGTGTACCTGCTTAATATTTAAATGAGGACGCCTTTACGCCGCACGTGTAGTGTACAGTCGCCTTTCCGTTCAAACGAACCAGATAGGACTGAAGGCATGCGCCTTTACTCTGAAACAAACAAGATAGGACTGATCGAGGTCGTGCGCCTTTCCTCTCAAGCAGACCAGATATGAGGTCAGATTTCAAACCAAGGGGGATAATTGAGTGCGAACATAGAGACATCACAACGAAAGAACCTCTGTCTGTGGCACCGAATCTTCCGCACTTGAAAGTGTTTACTCTCGTGAAGCGTGTTATTACTGTTTGTCTTACGGTTGTTTGTGTCTTTGGCACGTCTTTGTTTTCTGTTTTGTAATCGCGTGATTGTACTAGATGTACTGTTATGTATACAATGTTACCTGTGAACACAATACTCAGGCATGACCGGCGTGGATCATGCGCCACTCGAGTGTACTACATCAGTCCACGTCTGTACTACATCAGTCCACGTCTGTACTACATCAGTCCACGTCTGTACTACATCAGTCCACGTCTCAAACAGAAACTTTCCCAGGAGTTGTCAATAGAATTCCAAAACCTCGCTTTCAGTATTTGTATTTTATGGTCCGTTTACCAAAACAAAACAAAATGTAGGTGGTTTTTCAAACGATACACTCTTCTTGAACATTGTTAGAAGAAAAAGTGTACTTGACTCAGAGACCCAACCAAATTCCATTTTTGTTTCCATCAATGTATCATCGTTAAGTCTCCACCTTGTGGGTGATTAGTGAACCATGACGAAAAACATTCGAAATTCAACTGGGCATTGTATTTGGCATTCCATACATAGTGTCATGTGAATGTTGCACGTGCTTGTCCAGTACCCGTGTCATGGAAGCGAAAAGCATGATGTGTATACGGTGCAGTGTGTGTAACACTTACATTCAACCATGGGACCTGGTAGAAATAAATCAACTCGACAGTTTGACCTAATTGACGCAAAATCCCCCAGTTACGGAGCAAAAACCGCAACATTTACAGGAAAACAAACAAAATATATCCAGTTGGGTCTGTGAAAACAGCATACTTTGTGTTTATAGACTGTTCATGGAGTGAATGACGGTAAACCGACTGTCGGTAAACTATACTCTTTGTTAACGTATGGTTTGTGCACGATGTTCATGTCGTATCACAGAAAACTGAAGGTAGACTTTCTAATGGACCAGTCTTGTTTATTCTGCGTTATCTATTTGTTGGATTCACTAATTTATTGGCAACTTGAGTATGCCGTGAAATGAAGGTCATTAGGTATAGATTTAGAGTTGTCGTATTTGGGCGTCTGCTGGAATAGATGTGTTATAGATGTAGTGAGCCAGTAGGAGTGGAACAGAAACCAACTCAACTCACAAATCAATTGATTCGCGTGTAGCACCAACCATCAAAATGCTCGTCAACGTGTTCGATAAAGTGGAAAACGTTTACGCTGCGTGGTGTCACACTCGAGTTAGGCTTTTCCAACCCTATTTGTAAACGAAACAAAGTGAAAAACCATTATCTTCCACATTTAATATTATGTTCAAAAACTAAATACTTATTGTCATTTGTAATCTGCTTCACATTTTCTTTTGTGTTTCTTTTGGGTGGGTGGCCGGGGAGGGGGAGGGGGGAAGGGTAGGGTATTATTTATAATGAGTGATTTACTCAGGACTAAATTGTATGATGTGAACCCTTGTACTTGGTGTTCGCTTTTGTTCTGTTAAATATTGCTTGATTTGCTCTGCTGGTGGTTATTGCTGAATATCAAGCAGTGTCTTCAGTGTAATATAATATTTGTATGCTAACTGCGGGCTTCGTGTGATAAAAGTCATTCTCCTGTACTGAAACTGGCATTTACAGCTCGTGATATAATATTAGGTAATATTACGTACAGCTCGTGATATAATATTAGGTAATATTACGTACAGCTCGTGATATAATATTAGGTAATATTACGTAAAGGTGAATAGCAGTCAACTTGCTGCTAGTAATAAAGCTTCGCTTCCAATATCAACATGCCTGCAGTGTGTGTGTGTGTGTGTGTGTGTGTGTGTGTGTGTGTGTGTGTGTGTGTGTGTGTGTGTGTACAATGTTTCGCTGAGTGACGCGTGGCGGTACTGTATCGTACATACACTGCTGTACAGGCTGATGCCGGTGAAATAAGTGATAACAAGAATAACAATAACAATGTGGATGTTGTTAATGAAGTGTGACGTGAACAATACGGCGCGAGTACACAACAGACAGCCGGCAAACACTGACGGACGGGTCAGTTGCTACAGCGTTCAACTTCTACTCACTCGGAACGGGTCGGGCCGCCCAGTCCGTGTGGAGATAGTTAATATACTGTATGCCCTGCTGTTTTATTCCTTGTCCGAGCTTTGATATCAGTAGTATGTGATAGAAAAGGACGTTAACCATTCAACCAACCAACCAACCAACGCATAGTGCAAAACACGGCTGAAGGCTCACACCACGTGACCGGCACCGCCAGCTTGTCTGGATGGCCGACGCCGGGATTCACTTGTGTGATGTCCGTCAGAGAGACAGAGAGCGAACTGTTAGGTGGGAATTCAGCCACAGTGATTTGGTCAGTATGGTCATGGGATACTAAAGATTCATCACACGCGTGATTTGGTCGGTATGGTGGTGGGATACTAAAGATTCATCACACGCGTGATTTGGTCAGTATGGTCGTGGGATACTAAAGATTCATCACACGCGTGATTTGGTCAGTATGGTCGTGGGATACTAAAGATTCATCACACGCGTGATTTGGTCAGTATGGTCGTGGGATACTAAAGATTCATCACACGCGTGATTTGGTCAGTATGGTCGTGGGATACTGAAGAATCATCACACGCGTGATTTGGTCAGTATGGTCGTGGGATACTAAAGATTCATCACACGCGTGATTTGGTCAGTATGGTCGTGGGATACTGAAGATTCATCACACGCGTGATGTGGTCAGTATGGTCGTGGGATACTAAAGATTCATCACACGCGTGATTTGGTCAGTATGGTCGTGGGATACTAAAGATTCATCACACGCGTGATTTGGTCAGTATGGTTGTAGCCGAGTGGTTTGGACCCTCTCGCCCACTACCCTAGGTTCTCCGGCCAGCTGTGTGCCGCCGGCTTTGTTCGCCTGTAGGCTGACCGCTCGCGTGCAGCGTTGCGGATCCACGATAGCCACGTGTCAATTAGTTGTGTTTGTTTGTGTCCATTTAGTGCTAAATATCTCCACAGTCAATTAGCCTAAAGTTATCATTTAAACTATAGTAGTTTCGGAAGAGTTTGTACTTTTTAGTTATGTTTTGTTTTTAGTGCTGTTTTGTAGTTTAACGGGTGTATTTTGCCATTTTCACCACTTTTCGAATGCGGGGTCCCAGCCTTTACGCTCTTAAATCGGCGATAGGAAATTCTCTGTACTTTGATAATGTGCCAGACTTATGCCGTCTGAAAGTACTTTTCACGCTCTTTTGAATGCAGTTTGTTTGAAGTTTGTAGCTGTTGTATTACGCCCGCTATTGTTAGTTTTCTGTGTGTAAACAAACACAGATTTCGCCGCTTGAGAGCATCTAGCCCTTGTTTCTGCTGCGAGCGGCCGTTGCTTTCTTTGCGGCTCGCGCTGGGCGCATAAGTAGCCGCGAGCTACGCATCACTGGACAGTCGCCAGCCAGCCCTGCCGCGAGTCACTGCACGGATTGTCGCTCCCCGCTCTGCCATTTGTTGCTGTTTTCCTGTTGCAATAAAACTCATGTCATAGCGACCGCTGTGTTTTGTCTCCCTGCCTGCCTGAACTCACTCAACACCATCACAAAAACTGGCGCTGCGAGCAGGATAACAGGGAGCCGACAACAGGAAACAGTGCGTGAGAGGAAAGGTGATGGCCTATCGACGACACGGCACCATTAGGCCTACCAACCAGGACAGTGAAGCCCTGCAGTTGCAGCTCTCTGCGATGACCGCAGAGATTGGGCAGCTGCGCCTCATTGTAGCTGCCCTCTCCGCCAAGCTGAAAGAGCCCCGGGAGCCGCCGGCCGCTTCCGTCAAGACCAGCGAGCAGCCGGCACCGTTCATTCGGGCCGATCGTCGGGGGTTCTCTCCGGGTACTCCGGCTTCCTCCCCCTCTGCTTTGGAAATGTTCAGCCCACGAAATTTGAAAAATAAATGTCATTCTAAATTCCGAAATTTAAATAGCTGAGCTGACCCTTCGCACCACGTGATTGTAATACGTTTATGTCCAGTGTGTGGGAGAATGCGTGTGATTCACGTGAGCGTGCGTGTTGGATTCAGTTCGCGGCGCTTTGAGCCGATTCGTGAAATTGGGTAAAGCGCCTATACAATACTCATTATTATTATTATTATTATTTAATTGCACGGGAACTACACTACGTAAGCGTACTACTGCGGAGCTTGAATGAATGAAACACGTATTTTGCCAGGTCGGCATTATTCGGCAATGGCAGCTGAGGTCGAAGTGTGTAAAGTCAAGTCAAAACCAGACAGGTATTTTCGGCGCAAATCATCGTACAAAGTGCAGAAGAATAGAAAATGAACTTCATCCTCGGGTACATTATGGCAAACTGGACATGCCTTTGGTGAATTTGACAATTGGTACCTCGTTTTGTTACACAGTAGTATTGTGAGACCCAGTCGGAACTTAATATACATATTTCTGACATATTTGGATTGTATGATCTCAAAGTAATTCTCCAGCGCTAATGCTCCAGAGTAAAGCTGCTGTCATTGTGAGCACGTGACTAGCATAATAATATTGTGAGCACGTGACGAGCATAATAATATTGTGAGCACGTGACTAGCATAATAATATTATGTAGATGGACAGTACTTACTAGAAAAAGATTGATGGACAATTTTGCTCCTGTAATTAATGTTCATTACAGCGCTGGCGTGTGTGCTCAGTCTATATGTGATTATGTTGGTATTGCTATCGCCGTTAGAACAAAACAAACCCCGCTGGTTTCTACTGGTATCACTGAACTTCACAAACCCCGCTGGTATCAGTACATCTATCACTGAACTGACTTGACGAACCCCGTGGTTAACAATTAATGAACACGGCAAACCCCGCTGTTAAATGAACACGACAAACCCCGCTGTTTAATGAACACGATAAACCCCGCTGTTAAATGAACACGACAAACCCTGCTGTTCTATGAACATCAAGTTAGAAGAAAACAATACACAGCAGCCGAGACCAACCAAACACCAACAGTTCTCTCCCTTTCAACTGACTCTTCGTATTGCACGTGCGGCCTTTGTCAGTCGGCTCCTGTCTTTCGGTTCTGTCCGTACCTAAAAATGTCGGCTACAGCTCTCAGCAGCGACTGAGTGACTGGCACTACGCGAGAGTAGAGTAGTGTACAGTAGAGTAACGGGACTGGCAACGCTCACCTGTCTTGATGTCGGTCTACTTGTAACGGGAGGAAAACAATGGGGAAACTGAAAAGGTTCGACATTGTCTTCGGTAACAGCCAGTCGGTGTTTTTCGCTGGACAGCCGGTGTGTGGCAGTGTACATCTGGAACTTGTGGAGCCCATGAAAATGCGAGGTAAGATATCACACTACGTTCACTCACTCAGTCAGAGTGTTGTCGTGCAGTCTCGGGGTCCGGATACTGGGTGGAGGAGGGGGGACGTGCATACCACCACATGAATTGTGGAAGAGGTTGGGAGGGGGGGGGGCGCAAGTGGCGTTAGTCTGCCAGTATCCTTTTGTCACATCTGTACACTGACTCAGTGAGAAGGTCTTCTGTTCACCCCCCCCCTCCCCAACACACACACACACACACACACACACACTGCACACACACACACACACACACACACACACACACCACACCACCACCACCACCCCACCTCCCCAGGACGAACGGTTGTAAGATCAGTCCTTGATGGCTTTTAGATTGAGCGGCAGACGTGAAGGTGATGTTAATGTACGTCAGATCTTGCGTGAATAAACCTCTTGGGCTGGCACCGTCTCTGATCGGCCAAGGTTTACGGGCTTCCGTCAGCAGACAAATGGGAAGCAAATGATGTGTGCTGTTCTAACGTTGGCAGTCAGTGTGACTAGGGCCGGGGTGCATGTAGACGATGTGTTGTTCTAACGTTGGCAGTCAGTGTGACTAGGGCCGGGGTGCATGTAGACGATGTGTTGTTCTAACGTTGGCAGTCAGTGTGACTAGGACCGGGGTGCATGTAGACGATGTGTTGTTCTAACGTTGGCAGTCAGTGTGACTAGGGCCCGGGGTGCATGTAGACGATGTGTTGTTCTAACGTTGGCAGTCAGTGTGACTAGGACCGGGGTGCATGTAGACGATGTGTTGTTCTAACGTTGGCAGTCAGTGTGACTAGGGCCCGGGTGCATGTAGACGATGTGTTGTTCTAACGTTGGCAGTCAGTGTGACTAGGGCCCGGGTGCATGTAGACGATGTGTTGTTCTAACGTTGGCAGTCAGTGTGACTAGGGCCCGGGTGCATGTAGACGATGTGTTGTTCTAACGTTGGCAGTCAGTGTGACTAGGGCCCGGGTGCATGTAGACGATGTGTTGTTCTAACGTTGGCAGTCAGTGTGACTAGGGCCGGGTGCATGTAGACGATGTGCTGTTCTAACGTTGGCAGTCAGTGTGACTAGGGCCCGGGTGCATGTAGACGATGTGTTGTTCTAACGTTGGCAGTCAGTGTGACTAGGACCGGGGTGCATGTAGACGATGTGTTGTTCTAACGTTGGCAGTCAGTGTGACTAGGGCCGGGGTGCATGTAGACGATGTGTTGTTCTAACGTTGGCAGTCCGTGTGACTAGGGCCGGGGTGCATGTAGACGATGTGTTGTTCTAACGTTGGCAGTCAGTGTGACTAGGGCCCGGGTGCATGTAGACGATGTGTTGTTCTAACGTTGGCAGTCAGTGTGACTAGGGCCCGGGTGCATGTAGACGATGTGTTGTTCTAACGTTGGCAGTCAGTGTGACTAGGGCCGGGGTGCATGTAGACGATGTGTTGTTCTAACGTTGGCAGTCAGTGTGACTAGGGCCCGGGGTGCATGTAGACGATGTGTTGTTCTAACATTAACACACATCTCCTAGACCTAGTCAGCGCTCTCAGCTTTCCTTATCCCCCCCCCCCGGGGGGGGGGGGGGGCGCACACACACATACCCCTAGGTTTTACCTGTTACAAATTACATCATCAGGGATCAACAAGCCTACACGTGCCACTTGTATCTCTGTTGCTCTTCTGGTACTGCTACGTCAGTGTACTTCTGTTCCTCTTCTGGTAGCTACTTGTATCTCTGTGGCTCGTATTACTTGTATTACTTTGGCTCGTAAACTCCGGTGTATGGCTGTTTCAGACACGCCCACTAGGCCCGGTGCATCTGTCTGCACATGCGCATTTCTTTATATGTAGGTTCCTTACACTGTTTGTTGTTTAACTTTTTCTACTTACTACTATTCGTGTGCTGAGTAATCTTTTTGTTTTCCTACTTACTACTATTTGCATGTTGTTTCACTTTTTGCTTTTCTACTTTTTACTTTTTAGCATTAGCAACGGCAAGTTTGTAAACTGACGAACCTTCTCTGTCAAAACTTTTACCGTTGAAAAATAAAGTTTCATCATCATCATCATCTGTTGCTCTTCTGGTAGTTACTTGTATCTCTATTGCTTTTCTGGTAGCTACTTGTATCTCTATTGCTCTTCTGGTAGTTACTTCTATCTCTGTTGCTCTTCTGGTAGTTACTTGTATCTCTGTTGCTTTTCTGCTAGCTACTTGTATCTCTCTTGCTCTTCTGGTAGCTACTTGTATCTCTGTTGCTCTTCTGGTAGTTACCGCTTGTATCTCTGTTGCTCTTCTGGTAGCTACTTGTATCTCTGTTGCTCTTCTGGTAGTTACTTGTATCTCTGTTGCTCTTGTGGTAGTTACTTGTATCTCTCTTGCTCTTCTGGTAGTTACTTGTATTTCTGTTGCTCTTCTGGTAGTTATCGCTTGTATCTCTGTTGCTCTTCTGGTAGCTACTTGTATCTCTGTTGCTCTTGTGGTAGTTACTTGTATCTCTCTTGCTCTTCTGGTAGTTACTTGTATTTCTGTTGCTCTTCTGGTAGTTATCGCTTGTATCTCTGTTGCTCTTCTGGTAGCTACTTGTATCTCTGTTGCTCTTCTGGTAGCTACTTGTATCTCTGTTGCTCTTCTGGTAGTTACTTGTATCTCTCTTGCTCTTCTGGTAGTTACTTGTATTTCTGTTGCTCTTCTGGTAGTTACTTGTATCTCTGTTGCTCTTCTGGTAGTTACTTGTATCTCTGTTGCTCTTCTGGTAGCTACTTGTATCTCTGTTGCTCTTCTGGTAGTTACTTGTATCTCTCTTGCTCTTCTGGTAGTTACTTGTATCTCTGTTGCTCTTCTGGTAGTTATCGCTTGTATCTCTGTTGCTCTTCTGGTAGCTACTTGTATCTCTGTTGCTCTTCTGGTAGCTACTTGTATCTCTGTTGCTCTTCTGGTAGCTACTTGTATCTCTGTTGCTCTTCTGGTAGCTACTTGTATCTCTCTTGCTCTTCTGGTAGTTACTTGTATTTCTGTTGCTCTTCTGGTAGTTATCGCTTGTATCTCTGTTGCTCTTCTGGTAGCTACTTGTATCTCTGTTGCTCTTCTGGTAGCTACTTGTATCTCTGTTGCTCTTCTGGTAGCTACTTGTATCTCTGTTGCTCTTCTGGTAGCTACTTGTATCTCTGTTGCTCTTGTGGTAGTTACTTGTATCTCTCTTGCTCTTCTGGTAGTTACTTGTATTTCTGTCGCTCTTCTGGTAGTTACTTGTATCTCTGTTGCTCTTCTGGTAGTTACTTGTAGCTCTGTTGCTCTTGTGGTAGTTACTTGTATCTCTCTTGCTCTTCTGGTAGTTACTTGTATTTCTGTTGCTCTTCTGGTAGTTACTTGTATCTAATGTGCTCTTCTGGTAGTTACTTGTAGCTCTGTTGCTCTTCTGGTAGTTACTTGTATCTCTGTAGTGGGCGGCTTTTGTGTCAAGTGTGTAGCACTTCCAGTTAGCTGACGGCAGTGGCACAGATCTGCTACTATGTTCTACTTTGTTAAAAGCCCTTTGATAATTGAGACAAAACACTTTTCATCGCCCGGTGACACCCCCCCCCACCCCCCACAACTAATAATGATGGCGATTGCAGTGTCACTGAGATCCACCGTGAGCGGAGACAATCGTAAGAAATTGTGCTGACTCCTAACGTTGCCCGTATAAAGGTGTTTTAGACAGTACAACCACACGGAATGTACCATGTATAATGTTAAATGTGTTTCAGACAACATAACCAACACATAATCAGTGTGGCATGTACAAGTTAAAAATGTGTTTCGGACAAGAACACTAACATCATCCCAGCTGACAGACTGATGTAAACATTAATGTTCAATATGTGGACAGTTACAGTAACATTATTATAATGTACCATGTAGACATCAATGTTAAGTGTGTTTCCGACAGTAAAACCAACAGAGGACGTGCCATTCCTCTGACAGAACACGTGTGGTACATCGAGTCAGTATTGTAGCGTTCTCCGTATAAACTTCGAGAAGCAGAGAGGGAAGGGGAAGGTGGTACACAAACAACTCAGATACTCGTACAAGTGCCACATCAGTCCAGCTCAAAGACTGAGTCTCGTTAGGTAGTAACACAAACACACCTGCCTGCACTGTAGACCTGTTTGAAGCGAGCGATGTGGCGGGGGATGGGAGGGAGAGACAGAGAAGTGTGAGTGAGTGCTGATAGCATTCTACCTGATCCGCTTGCCGCTACACCCTACTTTCTTTGTGCACCACAGTTATGGCCATTCTGCAGTCAGTGACCGACATAGTGGCGAATCAACTGGTATCACGTGAAGACCTCTAGACGGGTCAGTCAGTAATTGTCGTCTCGTAGCCTGGTCACAGTTCAGCACAGAAACTGTTCAGATGTGTGTGTGTGTGTGTGTGTGTGTGTGTGTGTGTGTGTGTGTGTGTGTGAGAGAGAGAGAGAGAGAGAGAGAGAGAGACTGAGAGAGAGAGAGATGATGATGATGATGATGAAGATGATGATGATGATGAAACCTTTATTTCAGGATAGAGTTGTTAGGCACTGCAAGGCCTCTCTTACACACTGTCCTGCTAACACTACAACAGCAAATTCAACTAAGTATTAGGACCACATTAAACCAGAATCTATGTGGCAAATCAAGGAGATCAGTACAAAACAAGCACGTACAACAAAACATTTAACAAAGGATTTACAGGAATGTGTGAGAGAGAGAGAGAGAGAGAGATCCCACCAGCATGTGTCTTGAACAGAGAGATCCCACCAGCATGTGTCTTGAACAGATTTGGTGTGTAAAAAGAAACATTGCTTACCGCGCGCTATCTTGCCGGGATCAGACGGATTCTCCTTCCCCGTGTGTCCGGGTTAGACGAGACTCCTAGTCTACAGTGTGTGTGTGTGTGTGTGTGTGTGTGTGTGTGTGTGTGTGTGTTGGGGGGTGGGGGGTGGAGAAGAGCTGTATACGGGTGCTGCCGGCTGGGGTGGGGGGGGGGGCACGGTATTCTGGAGCTGCTGGGGAAAATAGGTTTTGCAGATTCTCACTGTGCCAGACTTTTCACAGATGCTAAGGCATTTGTTTTTCTTTTCAAGGGGGGCTTGTGAGCATATGTTGGGGGCGGCCTTTTAATAGGAAATAATTATGTCTCTCTAACAATACATCTCTCTCTCTCTCTCTCTCTCTCTCTCTCTCTCTGATTTGTGCACTGTGCTTTAGGTTTTTGTTTTGTTTTGTTTTTGGTTTGTTTGGTCGATACAGGTACAGGTCGATACAGGTCGATACAGGTCGATTCAGTTTTTCTTTTTAATCCTTTGCACAAGTTGCCCAGTATATCGTTTTTCCTGCTTCTCTTACATTTTACCAGTGATGGTTTTAACGTACGTTTCTTAACACATGGAAATTCTGTGTCATGGACGTTTCTCGCTGACACATGGTTATTCCGTGTCATAGATGTTTCTTAAAACGTAGTAATTCTGGCAGTGTGTCTTGGACGTTTCTAAACACATAGTAATTCTGGGTCATGGACGTGTCATGGACGTTAACACGTAGTAATTCTATGTCAGTCATGGACGTTTCTCAACACATAGTCATTATGTGTCGTGGACGCTTTTGCAACACATAGTAATTCTTTGTCCTGGACGTGTCCTGGACGTGTCATGGGCGTTTCTCAAGGTGTAGTGAATCTTGTGTCATGGACGTTTCTCAACACGCAGTAATTCTCTGTCGTAGACGTTATGCCCAACTAACCAATCAACTGAAATACTATGCGCACGTCCCATAATGCTTAGTGCGTGCTTACTTCCACAATTGTCATGGAAACAGTTTGTCGGTGTCATACCAGTGCTCGAGTGGTTATTTCGTATTGTGTTGCTTTGATTAGAAGAGAGTAAGATTACTTGAACTTGAAGTCGACCTTTGTTTCTTTTAACTCCAGTGGTGGTGGTGGTTGTGAATTTCCTCCACCTGCAGTAGTTGATCAGGTGAAGCTTGAAGTTTGGCTTAGTTTATTTTCCTGAGGTAACTTTCACACGAAGTAAATCTGTTGCCTTTCTGTGTATTTGAGAGGCGACGTTGGCCAGCCACACCGGTAGTAATCTAACTACGTCTACTGTTGTTGTTTGTCCATTGTTAGAGTTACGGATGACGTGTTTCCGGCGGGCCTAGGTCCACTGTTGTTGTTTGTCTGTTGTTAGAGTTACGGATGACGTGTTTCCCGCAGGCCTACGTCCACTGTTGTTGTTTGTCCGTTGTTAGAGTTACGGATGACGTGTTTCCGGCAGGCCTACGTCCACTATTGTTGTTTGTCTGTTGTTAGAGTTACGAATGACGTGTTTCCGGCGGGCCTAGGTCCACTGTTGTTGTTTGTCTGTTGTTAGAGTTACGGATGACGTGTTTCCGGCGGGCCTAGGTCCACTGTTGTTGTTTGTCTGTTGTTAGAGTTACGGATGACGTGTTTCGGGCGGGCCTACGTCCACTGTTGTTGTTTGTCTGTTGTTAGAGTTACGGATGACGTGTTTCCGGCGGGCCTACGTCTACTGTTGTTGTTTGTCTGTTGTTAGAGTTACGGATGACGTGTTTCGGGCGGGCCTACGTCCACTGTTGTTGTTTGTCTGTTGTTAGAGTTACGGATGACGTGTTTCGGGCGGGCCTACGTCTACTGTTGTTGTTTGTCTGTTGTTAGAGTTACGGATGACGTGTTTCCGGCGGGCCTACGTCTACTGTTGTTGTTTGTCTGTTGTTAGAGTTACGGATGACGTGTTTCGGGCGGGCCTACGTCTACTGTTGTTGTTTGTCTGTTGTTAGAGTTAGGAACGACGTGTTTCGGGCGGGCCTACGTCTACTGTTGTTGTTTGTCTGTTGTTAGAGTTACGGATGACGTGTTTCGGGCGGGCCTACGTCCACTGGTCGGAAGTAGAGAACGTGGGTCACCGGGGAGGACGACAGCGAATTGAAACAGTCGAGTACAACGCTGACGAGAACTACTTTGAGTATCGTTTTAAACTTTGGCCCTCAGGTAAGTTATCGTGAGACGGTAAGTGCCACAAACACATTTGTCAAGCGGTCTAGTTTGCATGAGGCTCTTCTACATTCTACATACTCTGTACACATACTCGAATTACTACATACCGTATATACTACAAACTGTATACTTCACCATATACTACTCTCCGGGCTACATACACTACACACCCTATACACTACACACTCTATATACTACACACTCTATATACTACACACTCCAAACACTACACACTCTGACTAAACACTCTAAACACTACACACTTCATATACTACACACTCTATACACTACACACTCTATACACTACACACTTCATATACAACACACATTTAATACACTACACACTTCATATACTACACACTTCATATACTACACACTCTATACACTACACACTTCATATACAACACACATTTAATACACTACACACTTCATATACTACACACTTCATATACTACACACTCTATACACTACACACTCTATATACTACACACTCTATACACTACACACTCTATACACTACACATTCTAAACACTATACACTCTAGACACTATACACTACACACTCTATACACTACACATTCTATACACTACACACTCTACACACTACACACTTCATATACAACACACTCAATACACTACACACTTCATATACAACACACTCAATACACTACACACTTCATATACTACACACTCTATACACTACACACTCTATACACTACACATTCTATACACTACACACTCTAGACACTACACATTCTATACACTACACACTCTATACACTACACATTCTATACACTACACACTCTAGACACTACACACTCTATACACTACACACTCTATACACTACACACTCAATACACGACACACTTCATATACTACACACTCTATACGCTACACAATCTATACACTACACATTCTATACACTACACACTCTATACACTACACACTCAATACACTACACAATTCATATACTACACACTCTAGACACTACACACTCTATACACTACACACTCTATACACTACACACTCTATACACTACACACTTCATATACTACACACTCTATACACTACACACTCTATATACTACACACTCTATACACTACACACTCTAAACACTACACACTTCATATACTACACACTCTATACACTACACACTTAATACACGACACACTCTATACACTACACACCCTATACACTACACATTCTATACACTACACACTCTATACACTACACACTCTATACACTACACACTCTATACACTACATATTGTATACACTACACATTCTTGATCAGTACAAAACATGCACTGACACTGCTGGCACAAACAGACGCATCCCCAGTGTTCACACCATGACGCAATGCTATTCTCTCTTGCACTGCGGCACACTGACAACTTGATAGAGGCAATAAAATCTGTTTGCATGCCTCACCGTTATGTACTGTACCAGTGCTGTAGAAAAAGCTGAGTGACGTCACAATGTTGAACTGTGTTATTGTAACGGCCAGGCTCCGCCAATGAGGACGTCATGCCACCCGGGACATACGAGTTCCCTTTTGCGTTTGACCTGCCCCTCGATCTGCCCCCCTCCTTTGAGGGGGATTACGGCTACATCCGGTACTGGGCCAAAGCCACCATAGACCGGCCTTGGATGTTTGACCAGCACACCAAGCAAGCCTTCACCGTCATTACTAACCTGGATCTGAATAAAGAACCTGGTGCAGCGGTAAGCAACTCCCCCCCCCCCACCCCTATGAAATGAATTAATAGTTTAAAGGCCAGTTAGTGGTAGAATGGTATAAACTAGTTTAAGGGTCAGTTAGTGGTAGAATGGTATAAATGATTAGTTTAAAGGTTAAAGGTTAATCCCTCCTGTAATTGTATCTTTACAAATCGTTCTCAGCTTCTGTTGTAATGTCTAACACCCTGCCACAGTGACTGCAGCGCACGGACTGGCACCGAGCCAACAGAATGCTTTGCGCGACGCAAATATCGAGGACTGAGTTTGAGGCTGGGGGCAGGGCCACCCGTTGAATATTAATTGTCGTTTTTTTTTTTCACCCAACCTGCAGGCGGCAGTGTATCCCAATTTGGCGAGAACTAGAACTGGGGATAGAGTATAAAAAGCCGCAGTCACAGGCGCCATAGTTCCACAAAGTACGCTGGTGTGTGTGAAGTCTGGTAGTCAATGAGTGTTTCAGTGTTTGAACCTGACTTTTATAGACCTGAATATACAGTGGGGGAAAAAAACTATCAAAACCCGTATCGTCCTCCACGTATGATGTGTTCTGATATTATGTAGGAGCAAAACAGATTAGTATGTAATGTGAGTATACACTAAAGTGAAAACACCTTGTGAGAAATTGTGTCATGAAGCTCCGCAGAAATATTTTGTGATTCCAAACAAATTTGGAGCACATCCCCACAATGTCATCTGATACAACCATACAAAATGGAATGGAATTCGATGATCCACAAACGTTAAGTGTTAAAACCGAATCATCCACAAACGTTATGTGTCCCTATAGTTACAACGTACTCTACGTGTTCCTAGTGTTACAACGTACTCCACCTGTTCCTAGTGTTACAACGTACTCTACATGTCCCTATTGCTACAACGTACTCTACCTGTCCCTAGTTTTACAACGTACTCTACTTGTTCCTATAGTTACAACGTACTCTACCTGTCCCTATAGTTACAACGTACTCTACCTGTCCGTAGTGTTACAACGTACTCTACCTGTTCCTATAGTTACAACGTACTCTACCTGTCCCTATAGTTACAACGTACTCTACCTGTCCGTAGTGTTACACCGTACTATACCTGTCCCTAGTGTTACAACGTACTCTACCTGTCCCTAGTGTTACAACGTACTCTACCTGTCTGTAGTGTTACAACGTACTGTACCTGTCCCTATAGTTACAACGTACTGTACCTGTCCCTATAGTTACAACGTACTGTACCTGTCCCTATAGTTACAACGCACTCTACCTGTCCCTAGTGTTACAACTTACTCTACCTGTCCCTAGTGTTAACACTTACTCTACATGTCCTTAGTGTTACAACGTACTCTACATGTCCCTAGTGTTAACACTTACTCTACATGTCCCTAGTGTTACAACGTACTCTACATGTCCCTAGTGTTACAACGTACTCTACATGTCCCTAGTGTTACAACGTACTGTACCTGTCCCTAGTGTTACAACGTACTGTACCTGCCCCTAGTGTTACAACGTACTGTACCTGTCCCTATAGTTACAACGTACTGTACCTGTCCCTATAGTTACAACGCACTCTACCTGTCCCTTGTGTTACAACTTACTCTACCTGTCCCTAGTGTTAACACTTACTCTACATGTCCCTAGTGTTACAACGTACTGTACCTGTCCCTAGTGTTACAATGTACTCTACCTGTCCCTAGTGTTACAACTTACTCTACCTGTCCCTAGTGTTACAACGTACTGTACCTGTCCCTAGTGTTACAACGTACTGTACCTGTCCCTAGTGTTACAACGTACTGTACCTGTCCCTAGTGTTACAAGGTACTCTACATGTCCCTAGTGTTAACACGTACTCTACATGTCCCTAGTGTTACAACGTACTCTACCTGTCCCTAGTGTTAACACGTACTCTACCTGTCCCAAGTGTTAACACGTACTCTACATGTCCCTACTGTCACAACGTACTCTACATGTCCCTAGTGTTAACACGTACTCTATATGTCCCTAGTGTTACAACGTACTCTACATGTCCCCAGTGTTAACACGTACTCTACATGTCCCTAGTGTTACAACGTACTCTACCTGTCCCTAGTGTTAACACGTACTGTACCTGTCCCTAGTGTTACAACGTACTTTGTTTTCATTTCATTTTAGTTCTCCTACAGGGATTGGTCGAGAGCCATGCACCTCAAGGAAAAGGTCGTTGATCTTTTGGTAAACAATGCCCGAGTTCCTATCTAAAGCCTACCAGGCTTAAAAAATTCGACTGCCCTTGACATTGCGGTAAACCAGCCAATCAGTTGCGGTCCGATGAGCACTTGACTTTCGTCCTCCCTATCCTTGCTGCGAAGCCGTGAAATCCGTTTCGGATACAGCTCAGCCGAAGATTACGTGCAAACGGTACGTAACTGATTTGAAATCATTTTATGACTATCACTAAATATCAACATGCGCCTACGCACACCGACTTTTTGCCGATTTGTGGACACAGACCTCGCAAAACAAAAGATTCGCCAAACGGGAAGTCGTCTGCTACTGTGATCATTTCTGCAGCGGCCGGTAGCTGTGTTAGCATAGCGATACTGGTTAGAACTCTGGAACAAGCAAATGATAAGAGAACGCATAGAATTGGCGCAAACGTTTCGCAGATGAACACGACAAGCTGCCCAGACAGTGAAATAAACATTTCACGTACATATCTATACCAAAGAAGCCAAGGGAAAATTTCAAGCGGGAAGCGGCCATTCCCCGATTTCACATGGAGCGACGTTTGCACCAAACCGTTTTGTAGCTGTGCACCAAAACTGAAGCTTGGTTTTACAACTCAGCTTTACGCAAAAACTCGGCTTTAAGAAGTAAGGTTAATCATTAAGGTAGGTTTAATAAACTGAGATGACACCTTTCAAGCAGTTTCGTACGTGCCAAATGCACAAATAATGCGGCGATACATGTACTGATCAACAACGAGCTTCGGCCTCAGGTCTGCTTCATGCACTGAAATGGCGCCTCATAGATTTATTTCTGTAAACAAAGCATGCAGGGAGAAGCTATTAACTGTTTCCGAAATATTGGTTTTAAACTTCAGTTTTCAGATATGGATATGAAAACGAAACTATTATAGGCTGGTTTTCGGGGGGTAGGGCCGTAGGTGTAGTTTTCGGGAGGTGACAGAGAAGAAAGTTGTAGCCCGGCGGCCTTCGGCCTTGAGCTACAACTTTCTTCTCTGTCACCCCCCTCAAACTGCACCTACGGCCCTACCCCCGAAAACCAGCCTATAATAGTATAGTACCTGTCCCTAGTGTTACAACGTACTCTACCTGTCCCTAGTGTTAACACGTACTCTACCTGTCCCTAGTGTTACAACGTACTCTACATGTCCCCAGTATTACAACGTACTGTACCTGTCCCTAGTGTTACAACGTACTCTACCTGTCATTAGTGTCACAACGTACGCTACCTGTCCCCGTAGTTACAACGTACTTTACCTGACCCCATTGTTACAACATACTCTACCCTGAACCCATCGTTACAACGTACTCTACCTGTCCCCCAGGAGTCGCTTCACTATCACGGTGAGATAGCCGCCGGCTGTTGCTGTGTTCCGTCCGGGAGGTTCAGTGGTCGCTTCTGCACCAACTACAGGGGCTTCGTGCCCGGTACAGAACTCATCATCTATTCCGAGATAGAAAACGACACCAACTCCTCCTGCTGGGCTGAAGTCAAACTCAAACTAGTGAGTGATGTTGCCTTGTCACCACACATTCTGCATGGAATGCTTGTTTCAGGTACCAATACTCATTACAACACACACACACACACCACACACACACACACACACACACACACACACACACACACACATGTACACACACACACACACACACACACACACACACACACACACACACACACACACACACACACACACACAGCGTGTGCTTCGATCTCGGCGTAACATTGCGTGTTACTGTAGGTAGATACTTGTTGCCGTCGACCAGGACGATAATCAAATGACAAATTCATCCAGTGTTGATACTCAGTGTACAAGATACAACACAAATTTGTTGCGCCACCTATTTGTTAATTACAATGCAGTTTGTAGGAAAATTGTTGTTACTTTCATCTGCTCCATGTAACCTCTGCGCTGTGTATCACGGCCACTATTTTCACTAGTTGGTGTTGCTTTGTAGAACATCACGTATGTGGCTGGCCGTAAATACAAGCAAGAGAAGAAGGTGATCAAGCGAGCTCAGGTGGATGAAGTGGAGCGTGGCAAGAACTTCACGTGGACAGAGTCACTGGAGATTCCCCCGCTCCCCCCGTCTAAACTAAGAGGCTGCAAACTTATCACAACACAGTACTTACTACAGGTTGGTTCACATAACACAGTATCCAAACACATTACACACACACACACACACACACACACACACACACACACACACACACACACACACACACACACATGATACATGATTAGTTCTCGTGGTTTACAGCGAAAGACTAACCCCAAGATGGTTCGATTGTTTGTGTAGCTACCGAGCCTCCGCGAGGTAGCTACGCAAACGTTCGAACCATCGAGGAGTTAGTCTTTCGCCACGAGAACTACTCATGTAAGCTGTTTATACCACGAGCAATATTTTTTCTCTTGGAAAATCCAGTTTAGTGATCCAAGTGCTCATTTTTTTTTTTTTTTTACGGACCTGTTTACAGAGACCATTCGCACCGCGTACCGACACCGCGAAAAGAAGTAGTTCCATTTAAAACCACTGCGTGCTGTCTTCTTTTACGAGTTTGACGAACAACATTATATGTGAAGATGACATTGTTGAAACAAATTGCCAACACAGTAAATGCAACCATGAAAGAATAATTTCAAAGTTTACTCTCTGCGTGGCCAGATTCTTGCGCTAAATTCGTGTATCGGCTGCAAGCGTCAGGGGGCAAGGAGTGTACGCGTGGCCAGATTCTTGCGCTAAATTCGTGTATCGGCTGCAAGCGTCAGGGGGCAAGGAGTGTACGCGTGGCCAGATTCTTGCGCTAAATTCGTGTATCGGCTGCAAGCGTCAGGGGGCAAGGAGTGTACGCGTGGCCAGATTCTTGCGCTAAATTCGTGTATCGGCTGCAAGCGTCAGGGGGCAAGGAGTGTACGCGTGGCCAGATTCTTGCGCTAAATTCGTGTATCGGCTGCAAGCGTCAGGGGGCAAGGAGTGTACGCGTGGCCAGATTCTTGCGCTAAATTCGTGTATCGGCTGCAAGCGTCAGGGGGCAAGGAGTGTACGCGTGGCCAGATTCTTGCGCTAAATTCGTGTACCGGCTGCAAGCGTCAGGGGGCAAGGAGTGTACGCGTGGCCAGATTCTTGCGCTAAATTCGTGTATCGGCTGCAAGCGTCAGGGGGCAAGGAGTGTACGCGTGGCCAGATTCTTGCGCTAAATTCGTGTACCGGCTGCAAGCGTCAGGGGGCAAGGAGTGTACGCGTGGCCAGATTCTTGCGCTAAATTCGTGTATCGGCTGCAAGCGTCAGGGGGCAAGGAGTGTACGCGTGGCCAGATTCTTGCGCTATATTCGTGTATCGGCTGCAAGCGTCAGGGGGCAAGGAGTGTACGCGTGGCCAGATTCAAACATTCGACATGTATTGCAGCGATGTGTCGACCATGAAAGCGCCAAGTTTCACTTGGTTCACACTGTGAAGGCCATATCGTCGAATTTTCATCACGGTGGTAGAAAACTGTAGTTCCTCTGGTCATGTGTTCCCTTTTCATCTGCTTGTGTGTTGTGCGTGTGCTCGACTCGTCTCCTTCCCGGCGTTTTGTGGCGATGTTGGTGGCTGTCTGTCTTGTTTACACGTTTCCGCGTAGCGTTTGGTTTATTGTTTTGCTGTTCTCTGCATTGTCTTTCCGAATGCAGTCAACATCACCTCATCTTTTATCCATTTTCAGCGGTTTTAGCAAAAGGTCTGAAATCTCCATTTCAAGGCCACTGACCGATGACGTAACTGTAGTGTGTTTCTGTGAACTCGTAAATCACTGAGTGGGTTATGGAAAGTCATAACTCACACTTTCGCTGACTGTTCCCTTACTATGTTCAGACGTGAAGCACTCGAAGTTAACTCACTGAAAATTTGCACTTGCGAGTGGTATATAAATATTTATTTTCATTTTATTTTTGTTCTCCTACAGCGATTGGCAGAGAGCCGTGGGGTAGCCCTTGATGTATCTCCGACGGAAAGGTCGTTGATATTTTGGTAAACAAAAGGTGATACCCACGTAAACAATGCCCGAGTCCCTATCTAAAGCCTACCAAGTACCAGGCTTAAAAAATTCCACTGCCTTTGACATTGCGGTAAACCAGCCAAGCAGGTGCGGTCCGATGAGCGCTTGACTTCCGTCTGCTGTGTCCTTGCTGCAAAGCCGTCAAATCGTTTCGGATATAGCACAGCCGAAGATTACGTGCAAACGGTACGTAACTGATTTGAAATCATTTTATGACTATCACTAAACATGCGCCTACGCAGACCGTTTTTTTGCCGATTTGTGGATACAGACCTTGTAGATCTAAGAAAAGATTCGCCAAACGGGAAGTCGTCTGCTACTGAAATCATTTCTGCGGCGGCACGTAGGTCTAGCTGTGTCAGCATAGCGATACTGATAGAACTCTGGAACAAGCAAATGATAAGAGAACGCATAGAAATGGCGCAAACGTTTCGCAGATGAGCACGACAAGCTGCCCAGACAGCGAAAGAAACTTTTCATGTACATGCCTATACCAAAGAAGCCAAGAGAAAATTTCAAGCGGGAAGCGGCCATTCCCCGATTTCACGTGGAGCGACATTTGCATCAAACCGCCGTTTTGTAGCTGTGCACCAAAGCTGAAGCTTGGTTTTACAACTCAGCTTTATGCAAAATCTTGACTTTAAGAACTAAGGTTAATCATTAAGGTATGTTTAATAAACTGAGGTGACAGCTTAAGAGCAGTTTCGTACGTGCCAAACGCACAAAGAATGCGGCGATACATGTACTGTTTAGCAACGAGCATCGGCCTCAGGTCTGCTTCGTGCAAAAGGCGCCTCAAACTGTAAACAAAGCTTGCAGGGAGAAGCTATTAATTGTTTCCGAAATACTGGTTTTAAACTTCAGTTTTCAGAGATGAAAATGAAAACAAAACTATTATAGGCTGTTTATCGGGGGTAGTGCCGTAGGTGCAGTTTGAGGGAGGTGACAGAGAAGAAAGTTGTAGCCCGTGGCCTTCAGCCTTGAGCTACAACTTTCCTCGTGGCCTTGGGCTACAACTTTCCTCTCTGTCACCTCCCTCAAACTACACCTACGGCCCTACCCCGGCAGCCCAGCCTATAATGGTATAATATATACATATTTGTTTTCATTTCATTTTCGTTCTCCTACAGCGATTGGCGGAGAGCCGTGGGGTAGCCCTTGATGTACCTCCAAGGGAAAGGTCGTTGATATTTTGGTAAACAAAAGGTGGTACCCACGTAAACAATGCCCGAGTCCCTATCAAAAGCCTACTAGGCTTAAAAAATTCCACTGCCCTTGACATTGCGGTAAACCAGCCAATCAGGTGCGGTCCGATGAACGCTTGATGTTCGTCTACTGACGTACTGTTTCCTTGCTGCGAAGCCGTGAAACCGTTTCGGATATAGCACAGCCGAAGATTACGTGCAAACGGTACGTAACTGATTTCAGATCATTTTATAACTATCACAAAATATCAACATGCGCCTTCACAGAACGAATGTTTGCCGATTTGTGGACACAGACCTCGCAAATATTACAAAAGATCCGCCAAACGGGAAGTCGTCTGCTACTGTGATCATTTCTGCAGCGGCAGGTAGCTGTGTCAGCATAGCGATACTGGTAGAACTCTGGAGCAAGCAAATGATAAGAGAACGCATAGAAATGTCGCAAACGTTTCGCAGATGAGCACGACAAACTGCCCACACAACGAAAGAAACATTAACTCGGCTCGGCTTGGCTTTAAGAACTAAGGTTAATTATTTAGGTAGGTTTCATAAACTGAGATGACACCTTAGAGCAGTTTCGTACGTGCCAAAAGCAAAAACAATGCGGCGATACATGTACTGCTCAACAACGAGCTTCGGCCTCAGGTCTGCTTCGTGCAATTGGCGCCTCATCGATTTACTTCTGTAAACAAAGCTTGCAGGGAGAAGCTATTAACTGTTTCCGAAATATTGGTTTTAAACTTCAGTTTTCAGAGATGATCGGGGGTAGGACGTAGGTGTAGTTTAAGGGAGGTGACAGAGAAGAAAGTTGTAGCCGAAGGCCTTGGGCTACAACTTTCTTCTCTGTCACCTCCCTTAAACTACACTTACAGCCCTACCCCCGAAACCCAGCATATATATATCAGTTATTCCCCATCAAGCTGTGGGATACCGACGAGTATTTGATCCAAGACGCAAATCAACCCTGAGCTTTGGATCAAAATACGAGTCGGTATACCACAGCTTGATGGGATGTAAATGCTTTATCATCCTTTTTGGGGCCAGTTTATGGTATATTTTGAACGTTTATCCTAGTAAAAACTGACAGTCGACAGCGGCTGCATATAGCAGACGAACGAGTGTGTACGTCGGCAGAGCACGACGCCGACAGAATAAAGTGCGCCTTTTTATGCTGGCAAGACGGTGTCAATTCACTCATGAACTCAAATCCAAACAAAAACACGAGTTTTAAACTTCCACTAAAGACACAAACAAACATGCTGACGCTTTCAAGGAAATGTGAATGCGAAACCGATCAAATACAGCTCAGTCTGTTCACGCTTTGCACGATTAGGGCGCGTTCAAGCAGGGTCTTCCTGTCGCGATTCTTCACGAAATATGAAGCTTTGTGAGTGTTTATTCTTAATATTTGTAGTACATGTACACCTATTAAAATGTCCTTCCCCCAGCAGCTACATTTTATAACTGCATGCGTGACTCAAACGATTCAAGAAGCTTCTGTTCAATCGGAGATCTATCTAGACCACGAATCCGCTGCCATTCTCTGCGCTGATAGAACACGGCCAAATCAGTAAACAGCATACTCGTCGGTGAGACGCCAGCTTCGAACGAACTTTTTGAGAACGACTTTTGATAAGTGTTGGCTAAAACTGTCCGAAATTTGAGCAAGGATTGCTTGCCGTAGCAAGCTACCTACAGGCTACTGTTGTTTTATACTTGAACAACGAGTTTATTAAGTTCGAAACACCGATATGCCGAGTCAAATTGTTTTGTCGTCGATGGTGTTGACATAGGGAGCGAGTTCTCCCCAAAGAGTAGTAATACATATACTTGCTCATCGATGACGATGGGTTTTTTTTTTGCCAATAAAAGCTGTATCTCTGTTCTTTCTGTCTGAAAGAAAGAATCTTTTTGCAGGGAAGCATGCCTGATTGTCATATGATGTCGTGCTCTGTGTCACATGATTTCTCAAGTACTAGTACAATACGGACACTTATTACACAGGAGAGATCAAAGAAAAAGAGGCCGCTGTGGATGATATATATATATATATATATAGAGAGAGAGAGAGAGACAGAGAGAGAGAGAGAGTACCCATACATAACACAGTATGTACACACAACACCGTGTATATTATAAGTTTTATAGATATAGACACACTATACTAACAGTGAGGTTCAGCACAGTGTGCTCCTGCTTGTCTTCTACAGTTTCTCGTGGGTTCTCGCGCCGACTGCTCGTGTGATGACGTGGAGTTTGAGGATGAAGTCATCATTGGTACCATTCCCCTGGCTCCGGCACTTCCGCCCAGCCTCGATCTGACAACTTGCCCGGACTATCCCATAGCTGTTGGCAAAAGGAAGAAGCGTGCGCCAAAAGAAGGCGACAAGAGTATTCTGGACGTGTTAGAGGGGCGGAGAACAGTGGACACGCCGGTTACAGGTTTGTAGTAGTGTATTATGTTATTCTGGGCGCGGTAGAGGGGCGGAGAACAGTAGACACGCCGGTTACAGGTTTGTAGTAGTGTATTATGTTATTCTGGACGTGTAGAGGGGCGGAGAACAGTGGACACGCCGGTTACAGGTTTGTAGTAGTGTATTATGTATTCTGGACGTGTTAGAGGGACGGAGAACAGTAGACACGCCGGTTACAGGTGTAGTAGTGTATTATGTTATTCTGGACGTGTTAGAGGGGCGGAGAACAGTGACACGCCGGTTACAGGTTTGTAGTAGTGTATTATGTTATTCTGGACGTGTTAGAGGGGCGGAGAACAGTAGACACGCCGGTTACAGGTTTGTAGTAGTGTATTATGTTATTCTGGACGTGTTAGAGGGGCGGAGAACAGTGACACGCCGGTTACAGGTTTGTAGTAGTGTATTATGTTATTTGGGACGTGGTAGAGGGCGGAGAACAGTGGACACGCCGGTTACAGGTTTGTAGTAGTGTATTATGTTATTTGGACGTGTTAGGGGCGGAGAACAGTAGACACGCCGGTTACAGGTTTGTAGTAGTGTATTATGTTATTCTGGACGTGTTAGTGGGCGGAGAACAGTAGACACGCCGGTTACAGGTTTGTAGTAGTGTATTATGTTATTCTGGACGTGTTAGAGGGACGGAGAACAGTAGACACGCCGGTTACAGGTTTGTAGTAGTGTATTATGTTATTCTGGACGTGTTAGAGGGACGGAGAACAGTGACACGCCGGTTACAGGTTTGTAGTAGTGTATTATGTTATTCTGGACGTGTTAGAGGGGCGGAGAACAGTAGACACGCCGGTTACAGGTTTGTAGTAGTGTATTATGTTATTCTGGACGTGTAGAGGGGCGGAGAACAGTGGACACGCCGGTTACAGGTTTGTAGTAGTGTATTATGTTATTCTGGACGTGTTAGAGGGACGGAGAACAGTGGACACGCCGGTTACAGGTTTGTAGTAGTGTATTATGTTATTCTGTGCGTGTTAGAGGGACGGAGAACAGTAGACACGCCGGTTACGGGTTTGTAGTAGTGTATTATGTATTCTGGACGTGTTAGAGGGGCGGAGAACAGTGGACACGCCGGTTACAGGTTTGTAGTAGTGTATTATGTTATTCTGGACGTGTTAGAGGGACGGAGAACAGTAGACACGCCGGTTACAGGTTTGTAGTAGTGTATTATGTTATTCTGGACGTGTTAGAGGGGCGGAGAACAGTAGACACGCCGGTTACAGGTTTGTAGTAGTGTATTATGTTATTCTGGACGTGTTAGAGGGACGGAGAACAGTAGACACGCCGGTTACAGGTTTGTAGTAGTGTATTATGTTATTCTGGACGTGTTAGAGGGACGGAGAACAGTAGACACGCCGGTTACAGGTTTGTAGTAGTGTATTATGTTATTCTGGACGTGTTAGAGGGACGGAGAACAGTAGACACGCCGGTTACAGGTTTGTAGTAGTGTATTATGTTATTCTGGACGTGTTAGAGGGACGGAGAACAGTAGACACGCCGGTTACAGGTTTGTAGTAGTGTATTATGTTATTCTGGACGTGTTAGAGGGACGGAGAACAGTGACACGCCGGTTACAGGTTTGTAGTAGTGTATTATGTTATTCTGGACGTGGTAGAGGGACGGAGAACAGTAGACACGCCGGTTACAGGTTTGTAGTAGTGTATTATGTTATTCTGGACGTGGTAGAGGGGCGGAGAACAGTAGACACGCCGGTTACAGGTTTGTAGTAGTGTATTATGTTATTCTGGACGTGTAGAGGGACGGAGAACAGTAGACACGCCGGTTACAGGTTTGTAGTAGTGTATTATGTTATTCTGGACGTGTTAGAGGGGCGGAGAACAGTGACACGCCGGTTACAGGTTTGTAGTAGTGTATTATGTTATTCTGTGCGTGTAGAGGGACGGAGAACAGTAGACACGCCGGTTACAGGTTTGTAGTAGTGTATTATGTTATTCTGGACGTGGTAGAGGGGCGGAGAACAGTGGACACGCCGGTTACAGGTTTGTAGTAGTGTATTATGTTATTCTGGACGTGTTAGAGGGACGGAGAACAGTAGACACGCCGGTTACAGGTTTGTAGTAGTGTATTATGTTATTCTGGACGTGGTAGAGGGGCGGAGAACAGTAGAACAGTAGACACGCCGGTTGCAGGTTTGTAGTAGTGTATTATGTTATTCTGGACGTGTTAGAGGGACGGAGAACAGTAGACACGCCGGTTACAGGTTTGTAGTAGTGTATTATGTTATTCTGGACGTGTTAGAGGGACGGAGAACAGTAGACACGCCGGTTACAGGTTTGTAGTAGTGTATTATGTTATTCTGGACGTGTTAGAGGGACGGAGAACAGTAGACACGCCGGTTACAGGTTTGTAGTAGTGTATTATGTTATTCTGGACGTGGTAGAGGGGCGGAGAACAGTGGACACGCCGGTTACAGGTTTGTAGTAGTGTATTATGTTATTCTGGGGACAGTAGACACGCCGGTGGTTTGTATTATGTTATTTTTAGAGGGACGGAGAACAGTAGACACGCCGGTTACAGGTTTGTAGTAGTGTATTATGTTATTCTGGACGTGTTAGAGGGACGGAGAACAGTACACGCCGGTTACAGGTTTGTAGTAGTGTATTATGTTATTCTGGACGTGTTAGAGGGACGGAGAACAGTAGACACGCCGGTTACAGGTTTGTAGTAGTGTATTATGTTATTCTGGACGTGTTAGAGGGACGGAGAACAGTAGACACGAGCTACAGGTTTGTAGTAGTGTATTATGTTATTCTGGACGTGGTAGAGGCGGAGAACTAGACACGCCGGTTACAGGTTTGTAGAAGTATAATATTATGTTAGTAAGAGTATCTTAGTGTTGTTCATATTCAGAACAAGTGGGAACGTTACAGGTACATGTTAGTGAAAGTATGTTGATGTTTATATTGTGAACAATGATCACGACACAGGTTTTGGTGTGTTAGCTAGAGTATCTGAGTGTTGTTCACATGTACAGTGTATTTAGTGTAGTGTATTTAGTGTAGTGAGATATTCTGAACAAGGGAAATGTTATTGAATTAATTCAGGGTATCTGTCCAAAGACTCTATATATATATAACGTAGCGGATGTAGAGCATAGAGTCCTCTAACCGTCAGTTGATTGTGGTATCGTCAGTATCGTCCACAAAACACGTTAACAGAGAGGAAAATGATGAGATGTTTACTTTTAGCTTTTTCTTACATAGTTACTTACTTGCTTACTTGTGTACATCCAGCAGAAAATAGTGAAGATGTCAACAAGTTGGTCAAGGAGTAATTGCTCTGTTGTGTCATGTGTTTCAGGCCCACCCAGTTACGAGGAGAGTATGTTTGGAGAGGTCAGTATCCGGGACAAGGACGACTCGGACACGACAGAGGGCACCCTGACCTTCACACCTCGTTACTCTTTCTACAAACGGTCACGGAATAAAGTCGGTGACAGCGAGACTGGCTGACAGCTTTCTGCGCATCATGATACCGTCCGTTTTCCACTGGCTGACGGCCAGACGTGGATCGGGAGATGCTCGTTCTGACTCGTTCTCTGTTGTAACGGACAGGGAAAAGACTGGCGTTTAATTGGCTAGCAGGCCAAACGGTGCTGAATTTGCGTTTTGGATTTTCAGCCGAACGGAAGTGGTGTATTTTCTTTCACATTATACCGTACAGATGAGATTGACGCTTATTATACGTAGAATTTTGAGCCAGACGAAAGTGGTATCATTTTTTTACCTTATACCGTAAAGATGAGATGAAATACATCTGCTTTACCTCCAAGAATTCAATTTTATGTGGTGTGTGTGTGTGTGTTTTAAAATATCTTTTCTGAACTGTTAACTTTTCTAACCGCTGTTCAGTAGTGTTGAGGAAAGTGTGGAACGTGATATTTGATGAATATAGCTCAGTTTGGAGGGTGGGTGGGTGTTTGGGGGTTTAACGTCCTTTTCCACCACATAGGGTGATATCAAAGACGGGGCAACGATGAAAAAGCCAGCACAAATATTTGGCCCCAGCCGGGATCGAACTCACGACCCGAGCATTAGAAGTCCAACGCTTTACCATTCGACCACCCCGGCTCCCCGCTCGGTTTGGAACCTGATAGTTGATGTATATAGATCAGTTGGGAACCTGATAGTTGATGCATATAGATCAGTTGGGAACCTGATAGTTGATGTATACAGATCAGTTGGGAACCTGACGGTTGATGTATATTGATCAGTCGGGAACCTGATAGTTGACGCATATAGATCAGTTGGGAACCTGATAGTTGATGCATATAGATCAGCTGGGAACCTGATAGTTGATGTATACAGATCAGAATGGAACGTGAGAGTTGATGTATATAGGTCAGTTTGGAACGTGAGAGTTGATGCATATAGCTCAGTTGGGAACCTGATAGTTGATGCATATAGATCAGTAGGGAACCTGATGGTTGATGTAAATAGATCAGTTGGGAACCTGATGGTCGATGTATATAGATCAGTTGGGAACCTGAAAGTTGATGTATATAAAGATCAGTTTGGAACCTGATGGGTGATGTATATAAAAATCAGTTTGGAACCTGATAGTTGATGTATATGTATAGATCAGTTTGGAACTTGATAGTTCATATATATAGATCAGTTGGGAACCTGATAGTTGATGGATGCATCCAGATCAGTTGTGGGGGGGGGGGGGGGGGTTAACGTCCTTTTCCACCACATAGGGTGATATCAAAGACGGGGCAACGATGAAAAAGCCAGCACAAATATTTGGCCCCAGCCGGGATAGATCAGTTTGGAACCTGATGGTTGATGTATATAGATCAGTTGGGAACCTGATAATTGATGTATATAGATCAGTTTGAGATGTATGTTGAATAGCGGATGTAGTGTATATTAAGTATGATGGTGGATGTGGTATATATTCCAGACGAAGATGTATAAATTAAATCTGAGAATGGATGTAGTGTATTGAATCTTATGGTGTTTAGATCACATATAGGTTTGCGTGCTGATCATAGTCATCAAATTACATTGCCGAGGATGTTGTGGTGTTAGCTTGTATGTTGTTCGTTCGTTTTCAGATGTATATCATTGGTATCTGTTTGGTGAACGTACAGTAATATCAACATGCTCGGTATATTCCGTCGTCTGATAGTATCTTAGTATATTAAATTAGTATCTGTACGTGTGATAGTCGTATATTAGTAGTATCTGTATGGTGAGCGTACAGTAATGGCAACACGGTCGGTATGTTACGTGTGATAGTATATTACGAGGGCTGTTCAAATATTATTGGGAATGCTGCCATTACTCACGTGTCTTGCATCGGATCGACTCCAAACTTCTACATCCCCTCGAAGTATTCACCCTTGGCCCGAATGCACGTTTCCAGTCTTGTTCGCCACATATGAAGCGCCCTCTGGTACTCTTCCCTCGGGATACCCTCGAGCTCTGATTTCACGGCTTTTGAGAGGTCTTGGATTCGATTAAACTTGCGTCCAGCGAGTCGCTCTTGCAAGATAGGAAAGAGCCAGAAGTCACACGGTGCCAAGTCCGGACTGTAGGGGGGATGGGCCAAGACTTTGATCTCTCTTTCCTCTAGGAAGGTCGTGGTGATCTTGTCTTTGTGGGGGGCTGCATTATCATGCAGCATTAAGGTCCTTGAGGTTCCAACAGTTCGGCGCTGCTCGCAGATCGCATCCACCACTTTCCGGAGCACCACTTTGGTATAGTACGTGGCAGTGATGGAAGCCTTCGCCGGAAGAATATCAAGAGCCACGACGCCTTGGGTGCTGAAAAAAATAGAGAAAAGACGCTTCCGGTTCTGAAATCCTGGCCTCAGGACAACTGGTCGGTCTCCATCTGGGTCTACCCACGCCCGGTTGCAGCGTTTGTTGGGGATGCCGTAAAACGTGAGCCAAGATTCATCACCGGTCACTATGTCACACAGGCGTTTTGGTCCATTTGGCTCAAAATCTTGAAGCAGTTCGCGTGAGCAATCAACCCGCCGTTTCTTTTGTTCGTCAGTTAAGTGATGGGGTACCCATCTTGCAGCCAAGTTTCTCATTTGAAGATCTTCATGCAGAATGCTGTGTATGGTGCCGATAGAGAGGTCACATGCTTCACTCAACTTGCGTATGGTCGAATGTGGGTCTTCGTCAATCAGGCTTTTCACAAGGGTAATGTTTCTTTCGTTCCGAGTTGAGAGTGGACGGCAAGGACTGGTAGCTGAGCTTGAAGGCCCTTGTTCAGTTAGAAAAGCTTCGACCCATCTGTAAACTGTGCTCTTACCGACACACTTGGCTCCAAGAACAGCTTGCAAATCTTGAAGGATTTTCTTGCCATTGTCTCCGAGTTTTAGCCTCATGAATGTGTAGAAGCGAAAATGCTCATTCTCGGCGTCCATGGTTTTCTGGCTCAGCAGTTTGGATGATGATTTTAATGAGGTCATACTCTAAAATGCGTCATGATGTCATCATTCTTTTCTGCATGTTTATAGGGCTTGAGGCAGATTTTTATTTTGGTATAAAATTATTTTCTGTGCGATGTTTACTTATAAAATGGCAGGCCCATTCCCATTAATATTTGAACAGCCCTCGTAGTAGCATCTGTATGGTGAGCGTACAGTAATGTCAACTGACACAGTCGGTATGTTACGTGTGATAGTATTTTAGTATATTAGTAGTATCTGTATGGTGAGCGTACAGTAATGGGAACATGGTGGGAATATTACGTGTGATAGTATATTAGTAGTATCTGTATGGTGAGCGTACAGTAATGGCAACACGGTTGGAATCTTACGTGTGATAGTATATTAGTAGCATCTGTATGGTGAGCGTACAGTAATGGCAACACGGTGGGAATCTTACGTGTGATAGTATATTAGTAGCATCTGTATGGTGAGCGTACAGTAATGGCAACACGGTGGGAATCTTACGTGTGATAGTATATTAGTAGCATCTGTATGGTGAACGTACAGTAATGTCAACACGGTGGGAATATTACGTGTGATAGTATATTGTATGAAGGAAAATGAAGAAGTGTAGGTGTGGACGTTTATCGTTTGCAGGAAATATAGTAGCAACATAATTATAATGTTTAATTTTTAACGTGTTGAGTTTCCATCTGATTATGCAGTACATATTTTAGAACGTAATGTATACTGAATATTCCAAATATTGTATGAACGGTAACTATTGATTATGGTAAGATATAACGATACATTCTACCTACTGATACTCGCTGACAAGTTGGTTACAGTGACACACATATAATGACATACTGAGTTCATTTGAAACGAGTCCATTAGGCTAAAGGGTTACAACTCGATCTACACTGAAATAATTGTATAATTTAAATGAATATCTATGTAATAACAGTGCATTCCCGTTGCAACAGAATACAGTCAGTGACTGTATCCACATTGTCTACACAGCCCTACACAACAGTGTAAAGTCAGTGACTGTATCCACGTTGTCTACACAGCCCTACACAACAGTGTAAAGTCAGTGACTGTATCCACATTGTCTACACAACCCTACACAACAGTGTAAAGTCAGTGACTGTATCCACATTGTCTACACAGCCCTACACAACAGAATAAAGGCAGTGACTGTATCCACATTGTCTACACAGCCCTACACAACAGTGTAAAGTCAGTGACTGTATCCACATTGTCTACACAGCCCTACATAACAGTGTAAAGTCAGTGACTGTATCCACATTGTCTACACAACCCTACACAATAGAATAAGGTCAGTGACTGTATCCACATTGTCTACACAACCTTACACAACAGAATAAAGTCAGTGACTGTATCCACATTGTCTACACAGCCCTACACAACAGAATAAGGTCAGTGACTGTATCCACATTGTCTACACAGCCCTACACAACAGAATAAGGTCAGTGACTGTATCCACATTGTCTACACAACCCTACACAACAGTGTAAAGTCAGTGACTGTATCCACATTGTCTACACAGCCCTACACAACAGAATAAGGTCAGTGACTGTATCCACATTGTCTACACAGCCCTACACAACAGAATAAGGTCAGTGACTGTATCCACATTGTCTACACAACCCTACACAACAGTGTAAAGTCAGTGACTGTATCCACATTGTCTACACAGCCCTACACAACAGAATAAGGTCAGTGACTGTATCCACATTGTCTACACAGCCCTACACAACAGAATAAGGTCAGTGACTGTATCCACATTGTCTACACAGCCCTACACAACAGAATAAGGTCAGTGACTGTATCCACATTGTCTACACAACCCTACACAACAGTGTAAAGTCAGTGACTGTATCCACATTGTCTACAGAGCCCTACATAACAGTGTAAAGTCAGTGACTGTATCCACATCATCTACACAACCCTACACAATAGAATAAGGTCAGTGACTGTATCCACATTGTCTACAGAGCCATACACAACAGAATAAAGTCAGTGACTGTATCCACATTGTCTACAGAGCCCTACATAACAGTGTAAAGTCAGTGACTGTATCCACATTGTCTACACAGCCCTACACAACAGAATAAAGTCAGTGACTGTATCCACATTGTCTACACAGCCCTACACAACAGTGTAAAGTCAGTGACTGTATCCACATTGTCTACACAACCCTACACAATAGAATAAGGTCAGTGACTGTATCCACATTGTCTACAGAGCCCTACATTACAGTGTAAAGTCAGTGACTGTATCCACATTGTCTACACAGCCCTACACAACAGTGTAAAGTCAGTGACTGTATCCACATTGTCTACACAACCCTACACAATAGAATAAGGTCAGTGACTGTATCCACATTGTCTACAGAGCCCTACATAACAGTGTAAAGTCAGTGACTGTATCCACATTGTCTACACAGCCCTACACAACAGTGTAAAGTCAGTGACTGTATCCACATTGTATACACAACCCTACACAATAGAATAAGGTCAGTGACTGTATCCACATTGTCTACAGAGCTCTACACAACAGAATAAAGTCAGTGACTGTATCCACATTGTCTACACAACCCTACACAACAGAATAAGGTCAGTGACTGTAACCACATTGTCTACACACCTCTACACAACAGAAAAGGGTCAGATGCAGGTATATACTGTAGAATTATAATGCCCTTTTCTCAGGGATCTTCACATCTACACGTACATTGTAAACCATCACGAAAGTGTTAAGAGTTCAGAAAGTGTTAGAGTTAGGAAACGGTGAGATTCAGGCATATTCTACCTAACACCGTGTATTCTAAATATACATTTGTAATCATTAGGAAAGTGTTAGACTTAGGAAAGGGTAAGATTCGGGTATGTAATATTTAACACTATTCTTTAAATGCCCATTTCAAGCCATTGGAAAGTGCAAACACTGCCTCACTTAAGTGAACAAGCACCCGCAACGTTGACGCAAGAGCGGTTTTCCTCAAGTCTCTTGTGTCTTGATGATGTTTGTTTTTGGTGCTGGTCATCGCAGACTGATGGAGCCGTTGTTAATGACTATCACCAGCGATCGACGGAATCGTTGTGAATGGCCGTCAGCTGCGATCGACTGAACCGCTGTGGATGACTGTCATCAGCGACGGATGGAACTGTTGTTAATGAATGTCATCAGCGATCGACGGAACCGTTGTTAATTACAGCGTTTCGTTTGTAGTTTCTCTGTCTTGGGCGACGTAGTTTTGTGGGGTGAGCTGTTCCTCGTAGTTTTGTGGGGTGAGCTGTTCCTCGTAGTTTTGTGGGGTGAGCTGTTCCTCGTAGTTTTGTGGGGTGAGCTGTTCCTCGTAGTTTTGTGGGGTGAGCTGTTCCTCTTTTAAAAATGTCCATCTCTTGCAGAACGTGAGTAAAAGGAAAGCCATGACGTACGAAGCTAGTGACATACTCGTCGATACGATACTATAGAGGTGCGTCTGCAACCGGAACTGCTTGAGGTTGTACACTGCGCATGCGCCAGTAGCGCCGCAAGGGGACTTCCAGTGTTCGCAACAAGTGTCGATCAAACCGCCAAAGACTAGTGGTCCAATCAGATAGCCTGTAACCGAAGTTACGTCATGACGTCACAACTTTAATGCACAACTTACGAACAATGCTGGCTGAGCAGAATAACAATACTTACTATAACTCTGGCTGAACACGACATCAATACTTACTACATGTATAATACTGGCTGAACACGACATCAATACTTACTATAATACCGGCTGAACACGACATCAATACTTACTATAATACTGGCCGGACACGACATCAATATTTACTATAATACTGGCCGGACACGACATCAATACTTACTATAATACCGGCTGAACACGACATCAATACTTACTATAATACCGGCTGAACACGACATCAATACTTACTATAATACTGGCTGAACACGACATCAATACTTACTATAATACCGGCTGAACACGACATCAATACTTCTTATAATACTGGCTGAACACGACATCAGTACTTGTTATAATACTGGCTGAACACGACATCAATACTTACTATAATACTGGCTGAACACGACATCAATACTTACTATAATACTGGCCGAACACGACATCAATACTTACTACATGTATAATACTGGCCGAACACGACATCAATACGTACTATAATACTGGCTGAAAACGACATCAATACTTACTATAATACTGGCTGAACACGACATCAATACTTACTATAATACTGGCTGAACACGACATCAATACTTCTTATAATACTGGCTGAACACGACATCAATACTTCTTATAATACTGGCTGAACACGACATCAATACTTACTATAATACTGGCTGAACACGACATCAATACTTCTTATAATACTGGCTGAACACGACATCAATACTTCTTATAATACTGGCTGAACACGACATCAGTACTTGTTATAATACTGGCCGAACACGACATCAATACTTACTATAATACTGGCTGAACACGACATCAATACTTACTATAATACTGGCCGAACACGACATCAATACTTACTATAATACTGGCTGAACACGACAACATCAATACTTACTATAATACTGGCCGAACACGACATACTTACTTACTATTATGTATAATACTGGCTGAACACGACATCAATACTTACTATAATACTGGCTGAACACGACATCAATACTTACTATAATACTGGCCGAACACGACATCAATACTTACTACATGTATAATACTGGCCGGACACGACATCAATACTTACTATAATACTGGCCGGACACGACATCAATACTTACTATAATACTGGCCGAACACGACATCAATACTTACTATAATACTGGCCGAACACGACATCAATACTTGTTATAATACTGGCCGGACACGACATCAATACTTACTATAATACTGGCCGAACACGACATCAATACTTACCAACAATGCTGGATGAAAAGCCGTTAATGCCGATTGCTAGCCCCGTCTGATAATCAGCTACAGACCTGAAGCAAGCACAGAACACGGCATTCGGACGGCAGTAGGACAGCATCCATTGTTTGTCACGAATACCACACTCATCTCAGGACCGTCAGCGATTCACTCTAACGTTTCTCACATAATTATACCACACTTATCTCAGGGCCGTCAGCGCTTCACGCTAACGTTTCTCCACATATACCACACTCATCTCAGGACCGTCAGCGCTTCACTCTAACGTTTCTCACATATACCACACTCATCTCAGGGCCGTCAGCGCTTCACTCTAACGTTTCTCACATATACCACACTCATCTCAGGGCCGTCAGCGCTTCACTCTAACGTTTCTCACATATACCACACTTATTTCAGGGCCGTCAGCGCTTCACTCTAACGTTTCTCACATATACCACACTCATCTCAGGACCGTCAGCGCTTCACTCTAACGTTTCTCACATATACCACACTCATCTCAGGGCCGTCAGCGCTTCACTCTAACGTTTCTCACGTATACCACACTCATCTCAGGACCGTCAGCGCTTCACTCTAACGTTTCTCATATATACCACACTCATCTCAGGACCGTCAGCGCTTCACTCTAACGTTTCTCACATATACCACACTCATCTCAGGACCGTCAGCGCTTCACTCTAACGTTTCTCACATATACCACACTTATTTCAGGGCCGTCAGCGCTTCACTCTAACGTTTCTCACATATACCACACTCATCTCAGGACCGTCAGCGATTCACTCTAACGTTTCTCACATATACCACACTTATCTCAGGGCCGTCAGCGCTTCACTCTAACGTTTCTCACATAATTATACCACACTTATCTCAGGGCCGTCAGCGCTTCACTCTAACGTTTCTCACATATACCACACTTATCTCAGGGCCGTCAGCGCTTCACTCTAACGTTTCTCACATATACCACACTCATCTCAGGACCGTCAGCGATTCACTCTAACGTTTCTCACATATACCACACTCATCTCAGGACCGTCAGCGATTCACTCTAACGTTTCTCACATATACACACTCATCTCAGGGCCGTCAGCGCTTCACTCTAACGTTTCTCACATATACCACACTTATTTCAGGGCCGTCAGCGCTTCACTCTAACGTTTCTCACATATACCACACTTATTTCAGGACCGTCAGCGCTTCACTCTAACGTTTCTCACATATACCACACTCATCTCAGGACCGTCAGCGCTTCACTCTAACGTTTCTCACATATATAACAGTTATTTCAGGGCCGTCAGCGCTTCACTCTAACGTTTCTCACGTATACCACACTCATCTCAGGGCCGTCAGCGCTTCACTCTAACGTTTCTCACATATACCACACTCATCTCAGGGCCGTCAGCGCTTCACTCTAACGTTTCTCACATATACCACACTTATTTCAGGACCGTCAGCGCTTCACTCTAACGTTTCTCACATATACCACACTCATCTCAGGGCCGTCAGCGCTTCACTCTAACGTTTCTCACATATACCACACTTATTTCAGGGCCGTCAGCGCTTCACTCTAACGTTTCTCACATAATTATACCACACTTATCTCAGGACCGTCAGCGCTTCACTCTAACGTTTCTCACATTATTATACCACACTCATCTCAGAACCGTCAGCGCTTCACTCTAACGTTTCTCACATATACCACACTTATCTCAGGGCCGTCAGCGCTTCACTCTAACGATTCTCACATATACCACACTCATCTCAGGGCCGTCAGCGCTTCACTCTAACGTTTCTCACATATACCACACTTATCTCATGGCCGTCAGCGCTTCACTCTAACGTTTCTCACATATACCACACTTATCTCAGGGCCGTCAGCGCTTCACTCTAACGATTCTCACATATACCACACTCATCTCAGGGCCGTCAGCGCTTCACTCTAACGTTTCTCACATATACCACACTTATCTCGGGACCGTCAGCGCTTCACTCTAACGTTTCTCACATAATTATACCACACTCATCTCAGGGCCGTCAGCGCTTCACTCTAACGTTTCTCACATAATTAAATAATATAATAATAATGAGTATTGTATAGGCGCTTTACCCAATTTCACGAATCGGCTCAAAGCGCCGCGAACTGACCCAACACGCACGCTCACGTGAATCACACGCATTCTCCCACACACTGGACATAAACATATTACAATCACGTGGTGCGAAGGGTCAGCTCAGCTGTTTAAATTTCGGAATTTAGAATTACATTTATTTTTAAAATTTGGTGGGCTGAACATTTCCAAAGCAGAGGGGGAGGAAGCCGGAGTACCTGGAGAGAACCCCCGACGATCGGCCCGAATGAACGGTGCCACATACGAGAAGGAAACATTCTTTGCCCCGAGTGGGACTCGAACCCCCACCTCTCGCATTGGTGACAAGTCTCTTAACCACTAGACCACCGACCGCCCCACTCATCTCAGGGCCGTCAGCGATTCACTCTAACGATTCTCACATAATTATACCACACTCATCTCAGGACCGTCAGCGCTTCACTCTAACGATTCTCACATAATTATACCACACTCATCTCAGGACCGTCAGCGCTTCACTCTAACGTTTCTCACATATACCACACTTATCTCACGACCATCAGCGCTTCACTCTAACGGGGAGCCGGGGAGGCCGAATGGTAGAGCGTTGGACTTCTGATGCTCGGGTTGTGAGTTCGTATCCCGGCTATATTAGTATCCCAAATATTTTTGCTGGCTTCTTCATCGTTGCCCCGTCTTTGATATAACCCGTATGTGGTGGAAAAGGACGTTAAACCCCCACCCACCCACCCATCCTCTAACGTTTCTCACATATTCCACACTGATCTTACGGCCGTCAGCGCTTCACTATAACGTTTCTCAATATACCACATTCATTCAGGACCGTCAGCGCTTCACTATAACGTTTCTCATATATACCACATTCATTCAGGACCGTCAGCGCTTCACTATAACTTTTCTCACATGTACCATACCTATCTCAGGACCGTCAGCGATTCACTCTAACATTTCTCACATTCCACACTTTATGGATCGTCATGGATTCACTATAACGTTTCACATATATGCCACACTTCAGGACCGTCTGGACCGACTTTTGGGCAAGGCTAATTATGGGACAAGTCTAACTTTGGGGCAAGTCTGACTATGGGGCAAGTCTGACTATGGGGCAAGTCTACTGCTAACTATCAGTAATTGTGCTCTAATGTACTATCGATATCAATGTGTCGTTTTGCGCGTGTCTGGAAATGAATCCACGACATGTACTGTTCCAATCTTCACGACTACATGTTACCGGTATATACACAATAACTGACTTGACTATACACAATGACTTTAACCTGACGGACTGCATGTTGTAACTATATACACAGTGACTGATGTGACGGACTACATGTTGTAACTATATACACAGTGACTATAACCTAACGGACTGCATGTTGTAACTATATACACAGTGACTAACCTGACGGACTAAATGTTGTAACTGTATACACAGTGACTATAACCTGACGGACTACTGTTGTAACTATATACACAGTGACTATAACCTGACGGACTACATGTTGTAACTATATACACAGTGACTGATGTGACGGACTACATGTTGTAACTATATACACAGTGACTAACCTGACGGACTACATGTTGTAACTATATACACAGTGACTAACCTAACGGACTACATGTTGTAACTATATACACAGTGACTATAACCTAACGGACTACATGTTGTAACTATATACACAGTGACTAACCTGACGGACTACATGTTGTAACTATATACACACTGACATTGACTCACCAGACGGACTACATGTTGTAACTATATACACAGTGACTATAACCTGACGGACTACTGTTGTAACTATATACACAGTGACTATAACCTAACGGACTACATGTTGTAACTATATACACAGTGACTATAACCTGACGGACTACTGTTGTAACTATATACACAGTGACTATACCCTAACGGACTGCATGTTGTAACTATATACACAGTGACTGATGTGACGGACTACTGTTGTAACTATATACACAGTGACTATACCCTAACGGACTGCATGTTGTAACTATATACACAGTGACTGATGTGACGGACTATATGTTGTAACTATATACACAGTGACTGATGTGACGGACTACATGTTGTAACTATATACACAGTGACTAACCTGACGGACTACATGTTGTAACTATATACACAGTGACTATAACCTGACGGACTACATGCTGTAACTATATACACAGTGACTAACCTGACGGACTGCATGTTGTAACTATATACACAGTGACTATAACCTGACGGACTACTGTTGTAACTATATACACAGTGACTATAACCTGACGGACTACATGTTGTAACTATATACACAGTGACTATAACCTGACGGACTACATGTTGTAACTATATACACAGTGACTAACCTGACGGACTACATGTTGTAACTATATACACAGTGACCATAACCTGACGGACTACATGTTGTAACTATATACACAGTGACTATACCCTAACGGACTGCATGTTGTAACTATATACATAGTGACTGGTGTGACGGACTATATGTTGTAACTATATACACAGTGACTAACCTGACGGACTACATGTTGTAACTATATACACAGTGACTATAACCTGACGGACTACTGTTGTAACTATATACACAGTGACTATACCCTAACGGACTGCATGTTGTAACTATATACACAGTGACTGATGTGACGGACTATATGTTGTAACTATATACACAGTGACTAACCTGACGGACTACATGTTGTAACTATATACACAGTGACTAACCTGACGGACTACATGCTGTAACTATATACACAGTGACTAACCTGACGGACTGCATGTTGTAACTATATACACAGTGACTATAACCTGACGGACTACATGCTGTAACTATATACACAGTGACTAACCTGACGGACTGCATGTTGTAACTATATACACAGTGACTATAACCTGACGGACTACATGTTGTAACTATATACACAGTGACTATAACCTGACGGACTACATGTTGTAACTATATACACAGTGACTGATGTGACGGACTACATGTTGTAACTATATCCACAGTGACTGATGTGACGGACTACATGTTGTAACTATATACACAGTGACTATAACCTGACGGACTACATGTTGTAACTATATACACAGTGACTATAACCTAACGGACTGCATGTTGTAACTATATACACAGTGACTAACCTAACGCACTACATGTTGTAACTATATACACAGTGACTATAACCTAACGGACTGCATGTTGTAACTATATACACAGTGACTAACCTGACGGACTACATGTTGTAACTGTATACACAGTGACTATAACCTAACGGACTACATGTTGTAACTATATACACAGTGACTAACCTGACGGACTACATGTTGTAACTATATACACAGTGACTAACCTGACGGACTACATGTTGTAACTATATACACAGTGACTAACCTGACGGACTACATGTTGTAACTATATACACAGTGACTAACCTGACGGACTACATGTTGTAACTATATACACAGTGACTATAACCTGACGGACTACATGTTGTAACTATATACACAGTGACTAACCTGACGGACTACATGTTGTAACTATATACACAGTGACTAACCTGACGGACTACATGTTGTAACTATATACACAGTGACTAACCTGACGGACTACATGTTGTAACTATATACACAGTGACTAACCTGACGGACTACATGTTGTAACTATATACACAGTGACTGATGTGACGGACTACATGTTGTAACTATATACACAGTGACTAACCTGACGGACTACATGTTGTAACTATATACACAGTGACTATAACCTGACGGACTACATGTTGTAACTATATACACAGTGACTATAACCTAACGAACTGCATGTTGTAAATATACACAATGACTAACATGACTGGCTATATGTTTTAAGTATGACTAAATAAATGACTAACCTGACCAAGAGAAGGTACATGGGGGCCCCAGTTACTGACAGAAGGAAGAGCAGAAGATAGAAGATGACCGTAAAAGGATAAACTGACACACAGTCCGTGTCGCACAGACCAGCGGTCGCCCTGCCCGACATGGTGCAGCTACAGTTGACGTACACCTACACAACGTATGGAGTGTATTACTTTAGCACACACCAGACAACGTGTGAAGTGTAAGAATTTAGGTCATACCTACACAACGTGTGAAGTGTAAGAATTTAGCACATACCTACACAACATGTAAAGTGTAAGAATTTAGCACATACCTACACAACATGTAAAGTGTAAGAATTTAGCACATACCTACACAACATGTAAAGTGTAAGAATTTAGCACATACCTACACAACATGTAAAGTGTAAGAATTTAGCACATACCTACACAACATGTAAAGTGTAACAGTTTAGTACATACCTACACAACGTGTAAAGTGTAATAGTTTGCACACGCCTACGCAATGTGTAAAGTGCAATAGTTAGGCACATGCCTACACAATATAAAGTGTTATAGTTTAGCACACACCTACACAGTGTGTAAAGTGCAAATACTGTCACACACACACACACACACACACACACACACCACACACACACACACACACACACACAACATGTAAAGTGTAATAGTTTAGCAGACACCTACACAATGTGTAAAGTGTAACAGTTTAGCCCTCTGGGGTTGTACCTTTGTTCAGAACGTTTGGAAAACTGTCCAGACCTGGACTCGTGAAAACTGTGATCACTGGACACCACCTATCTTGTCTGAACGTTTAGCAATCTTTGGTATCGACGAAAACGTTAGAACAGACAGTATATTTGACTTGATAATCTTACTGGCTAAATTCGATATCTATAAATGTAGACCGTAAAACTCTCTACCTGACTGTGATATTTTTACCAGATTGTTAAAACACCGAGTTGAAATAGAACGTTCTAGACATGGAATTACTGGACAAATGTCTAAATTCAAATGTTTCCATACCGACTATTACTACAATAGCACCCTATGACTTATTTCACTCCAGTTTGATGGACATTGTCCCAAGATACTGCTGACATTGTGTATGTACTCCGTTTTCATTCCCCTTCTCTCTTCTCTTTTTCCTTTTTTTCTTCTAATCTCTTGTCTTTTGTTTATGTATATAATTAGGGGGGGGGGGGGTTGTTTTGTGTGAATCCACTTATCTCAGCCCGCTTGCCTATTTGTGTATAGTGTATCTATTTCTCTGTATGTGTGCCTATGCTGTAAAATCCTAAAAACAGAATTTAAAAAAAAAATTAGCCTCGCCTACGCAAAATACACGTCTTTTGATTTCGACTGAAAAACTGCGAGCTTTAACAAACAGTTTTTCGGTCGAAACCAACAAACGAGTGTGGTGTCTTTTTCGTAATCGGGGGACACCGATTTGGGAAAGTAATTTTTTTGCAGTACCTGAATTTCTTTGAAAGGTGACATTGAATATCCAAATGTTTCACGCGGCATCTCTTATTCGATCAGGCAGGTGCTGTACTTCGCGTTGTCCAAAGGCTTGGAGAAGTCAGTAGATCAGTTTCGAAGCCTCCGTCCGAACTGAAACTAGCCTTACGCTCGTCACATCCACGACGATTGTGAAGAAAACTCGGCAGTTTCACATCCAGCGACTGGCAAAACTCCTTCGTCCCCATTCCCGTTCGAGGTCGGACCGCGTCATGTCGTGACGTAAATTATTATTTCGCGGCGTGTCGGCGTAAATCCTTTAGCTGTTCGACCATTGTTAGGGGTAGTGCATGTGCACTTTTTAGGTACATCCATAATTCACGTGTGATCTTTAATGGGTACAATGTTCAACCACGCATGGCGAATACGTATTTTTTTTAAGCCATGGCCTCATATCTGTGTGTGTGTGTGTGTGTGTGTGTGTGTGTGTGGTGCGGGTCGGTGTGTGGGCACAATGGCCTAAGGTTTTATATTAGCGAGAAGCAACTCTGTATAAAGGTTTGTCCACAGTTTGGTCGTGTACGTGACGTGACGTGACGTGACGTGACGTGTCTTACCCCGTCTATTTCAGCTAAGCAACCAGCATGACATGGCGAAAAGTAGGTCACTCCATCAACACAGACCGGATGTACTTCATCTGGACATGCGCAGGCACTGAGACAGTGACTAAAGGCCATGTCTCCAGATGTGTTCAGTCTGCAACCAACACATGGAAAATTGTATCATGAACTAGAGATACGAAACTTTTCCTCTACAACACATACACGGAAATTTGTTATCAACAACTAGAAGTACGAAATGTTTCGTCTGCAACACAGACACTTTAAATTACCATCAAGATCTACAACACAGACACGGAAAAGTATCATCAAGAACAACAGGTAGGAAATGTTTTTACAGGAACAGTTACGTTAGAAACAGAGGCTAATGAGCGTTTGTAGAAGAACAGCTCCTGAAAAAAGGCATGTACCGGTACCTGCAAATGTACATACAAGCATTGCTAATGTTTCGGGTAATCCCATGATACAAAGACTAACATAGGGCTAGGGAATGATCGAGTAATCCCATGATACAAAGACTAACATAGGGAAGTGCATATGCGAACCAGTCTCCTTATTGATAGGTTTAGCCTTGGTCTTGCCCGGGAATACCCGGAAATGTAGTCTTTGTCCTGTTCCAGGTTATCGATGTTTATCTTACCCGGAAGTACCCACACGTTTTCTCCTTGTCTTACCCGGAAGTTCCAGTGCAAGTCTTACCCGGGAGTACCCACAAGTTGTGGCTGTGGACACCCGATCATCATCAGGACCACCATCAGCAGCACGGCCAGCGTCAGGAGGGCGATGACGAGCTTGAAGAGACTCTGCAAAGTCAGCTTCAGTCGGCGGGTCAACCAACCCCCCAGAAAAAAGCCAGTTGTTCCCACCAGGAATTCCGCACCGCCTGTTAGACACAACCTTCCTCATTGACATGGGCAGACAATTCTCTCCGTACACTGAGCCATGATATTGTAAAACAGCCCCCGTCACTGACACGGGCGGACAATTCTCTAGTTACATTATACTGTAAGACAATTCCCTTCACTGACATGGGCAGACAATTCTCTCCGTACAGAGAGCCATGATATTGTAAAACAGCCCCCGTCACTGACACGGGCAGACAATTCTCTACTTACATTATACTGTAAGACAATTCCCTTCACTGACATGGGCAGACAATTCTCTACTTACATTATACAGTAAGACAATTCCCTTCACTGACATGGGCAGACAATTCTCTACTTACATTATACAGTAAGACAATTCCCTTCACTGACATGGCAGACAATTCTCTACTTACATTATACAGTAAGACAATTCCCTTCACTGACATGGGCAGACAATTCTCTCCGTACAGAGAGCCATGATATTGTAAAACAGCCCCCGTCACTGACATGGGCAGACAATTCTCTACTTACATTATACAGTAAGACAATTCCCTTCACTGACATGGGCAGACAATTCTCTCCGTACAGAGAGCCATGATATTGTAAAACAGCCCCCGTCACTGACACGGGCAGACAATTCTCTACTTACATTATACTGTAAGACAATTCCCTTCACTGACATGGCAGACAATTCTCTAGTTACATTATACTGTAAGACAATTCCCTTCACTGACATGGCAGACAATTCTCTACTTACATTATACAGTAAGAACAATTCCCTTCACTGGACATGGGCAGACAATTCTCTCCGTACAGAGAGCCATGATATTGTAAAACAGCCCCCGTCACTGACATGGGCAGACAATTCTCTACTTACATTATACTGTAAGACAATTCCCTTCACTGACATGGGCAGACAATTCTCTCCGTACAGAGAGCCATGATATTGTAAAACAGCCCCCGTCACTGACACGGGCAGACAATTCTCTACTTACATTATACAGTAAGACAATTCCCTTCACTGACATGGGCAGACAATTCTCTCCGTACAGAGAGCCATGATATTGTAAAACAGCCCCCGTCACTGACACGGCAGACAATTCTCTACTTACATTATACAGTAAGACAATTCCCTTCACTGACATGGCAGACAATTCTCTCCGTACAGAGAGCCATGATATTGTAAAACAGCCCCCGTCACTGACAACGGCAGACAATTCTCTACTTACATTATACAGTAGACAATTCCCTTCACTGACATGGGCAGACAATTCTCTCCGTACAGAGAGCCATGATATTGTAAAACAGCCCCCGTCACTGACACGGGCAGACAATTCTCTACTTACATTATACAGTAAGACAATTCCCTTCACTGACATGGGCAGACAATTCTTCTCCGTACAGAGAGCCATTATACTGTAAGACAGTCACCCTCACTAACATGGGCAGACCGTAAAACGGGACTCGACTAAATCAAGTAACGAAGAGATAAAAATTCACTGGAGTGAATCAACAAATGAAAACGCTCTAACTGAGAAAACGTAATATGTTTTTTGTCAAGAAAACAATGTACAAATTAATGAAGAAAGCAAACGATGTATAAATGCATGTACTGTTTTCGCAATAGCCTGCTTCTGTTTTTCTGTTTTCCTTCCATAAACGCCCACAGTTAACCTTGTGACTATTAGTGGCGGCTTGTCACATACACATTCTAAAGCTGTTATTGCATTGTTCCAGTAAGTACTTGTATTGGTTTTTTACATATCACCTACTTCTTGTTATCACTTACCCATTATAAAGTTAGCTTTCCAGGCGGGGGATGTTGAATTGTTCCTGTAAATACTTGGGCATAAACCGGTACGTTCCATTCATGGCAAAACCCAGACAGCACCCAGCAGCAACAACAAGGATAAATACCGGATTTGTCATGATATCCAAAAGTGACGCGCCAATCTGTAACAATGACAATATGGGGTGTGTGAATTTACCGAACACTGGACAGACATACGAACATGACAGATGCTGTTTTATACTGAGCAACAAAAGAACACGAAGTCGACTCACGGTGCAAAACTGGGGTCCAGTTAGAACACACAAGACTTTACAGCGCCGCAATGTCCACCAGCACCGCAATAGCCACACCGTTACTACACCGCCCTTGGTCCGGATTAAAGCCCAGTGGAGCATTTAATGAATCATTCCTAATGGAGCTCAACCAGATCATACAGTCACTAGTAAGTGCTATTGTACCCTACAGACATAGTCACAACTAGCGCGCGTTGTATCGTACACTACATAGTCACCTAGTGTTCTTATACCCTACAGACATAGTCATTAGTGTTCTTATACCCTACAGACATAGTCATTAGTGTTCTTATACCCTACAGACATAGTCATTAGTGTTCTTATACCCTACAGACATAGTCATTAGTGTTCTTATACCCTACAGACATAGTCACTAGTGTTCTTATACCCTACAGACATAGTCACTAGTGTTCTTATACCCTACAGACATAGTCACTAGTGTTCTTATACCCTACAGACATAGTCACTAGTGTTCTTATACCCTACAGACATAGTCACAACTAGCGCGCGTTGTTATCGTACACTACATAGTCACTAGTGTTCTTATACCCTACAGACATAGTCATTAGTGTTCTTATACCCTACAGACATAGTCATTAGTGTTCTTATACCCTACAGACATAGTCACTAGTGTTCTTATACCCTACAGACATAGTCACTAGTGTTCTTATACCCTACAGACATAGTCACTAGTGTTCTTATACCCTACAGACATAGTCACTAGTGTTCTTATACCCTACAGACATAGTCACTAGTGTTCTTATACCCTACAGACATAGTCACTAGAGTTGTTTTTGTATCCAACATACAGCCACAACTAGTGATGTTATTGTACTCTACTGTCACTAGTGTTGTTATTGTACCCTACAGGCATAACAGTCACTAGTGTTGTTATTGTACCCTAAATTATGATAATGAATCGTACTTATATAGATAGAGCTTACATGATTAGTTCTCGTGGTTTACGGCGAAAGACTAAGCCCTAGATGGTTCGATTGTTTGCGTCCCTACCTCGCCTGAAGCTCGGTAGCTACGCAAACAATCGAACCATCTCGGGGTTAGTCTTTCGCCATAAACCACCATGACATGAATAAGCATCCTCTGTCACAGTATCAGACGACCTGCGTCAGTGAGACTAATGTCAAATATATAGTTCACGGAATTGACATCATCTCTCTCTCTCTCTCTCTCTCTCTCTCTCTCTTCCGTGTCGGGCTGAAACTGGATTTTAGCTTTTCTTTGTTTTATGTCACGTGGTGTTCATTACAGTATATGTAAATATCGCTTTATGGGCAGATGCCAGAAGAGCCATGAATGTCTGAGTCCGAGTCTGTCTGTCTGTCTGTCTGTCTGTCTCTCTCTCCTAAGATTAAAGATCCAATACAACGTAGCGGGCCAAGTATCCTTGGTAGGTCTTACACACTTGAAGAGAGAAAGAAAAACAACAACTGAAAACTACAACAAACAACAAAACAGATAAAATGGCATGAAATTTGGAGAAATAACTTTATGGGATGGGGCCATTCATCCTCGTTTATCCATATTCAGCATTGTTAGTAGAAGGTGAGAAATCTCCATTTTTGTGAACAAGTAAACCACTGAGCGGGTTATTGAAAGTCATAACACTTTCGCTCTCTCTTTCCGGACGTAAAGCACTCGAATTTTAAGTCACTGAAAATTTGCACGGGCGAATGGTGTAAACACGCAACAACAAATCTATAAAGACGTATTTCAGTTTCAAACGCACACTTTGCCTCTGTCAGTGCATCTCGCCAGATTCCCTTCCCCTTGGCCGGTCGTCTATTCCAGGTGACCTTTCTGGGAGAAGCGTTTGGTAGAAGTCGTGGGAAGGTCACGACAGCGATAGGTGTGAAGGCCGCCAGAGCTCCGAACACCAGAAAGCCCAGCCACCACGCACCGACCCAGTCCGGATGGTCGGGGTTCAAATCCGTCGCTAAAACACAAGGACAAATACTAGTGGTGTTATTGTAGCGGAAACCCGGCCACCACGCACCGACCCAGTCCGGATGGTCGGAGTTCAAATCCGTCGCTAAAACACAAGGACAAATACTAGTGGTGTTATTGTAGCGGAAACCCGGCCACCACGCACCCACCCAGTCCGGATGGTCGGGGTTCAAATCCGTCGCTAAAACACAAGGACAAATACTAGTGGTGTTATTGTAGCGGAAACCCTTCCACCACGCACCCACCCAGTCCGGATGGTCGGGGTTCAAATCCGTCGCTAAAACACAAGGACAAATACTAGTGGTGTTATTGTAGCGGAAACCCGGCCACCACGCACCCACCCAGTCCGGATGGTCGGGGTTCAAATCCGTCGCTAAAACACAAGGACAAATACTAGTGGTGTTACTGTAGTGGAAACCCGGACACCACGCACCCACCCAGTCCGGATGGTCGGGGTTCAAGAGTCCGAAGCTAGAACACAAAAGCATGAAACTGGGTCAGTGTGGCTCGTGATTAAAATTTGTCGGTAATAATAATAATAATGAGGATTTGTCTGGCGCCCAACCTCGTGCTGGAGCTCCGGGCGCCTCACAAAAGTAGAGTGGCAATACATACATATGGGATACACATGTCGGTCGGAAAAAAATAATGATATCCCTATATCCACCATCACCACGGCTACCATTACCATGTCCCCTCCAACAAGCACCCCCATATCTACCACCACCACTACCATCACAATGCCCCCCCCCCCCCAACCAGCACCCCCATATCTACCACCACCACTACCATCACAATGCCCCCCCTCCCCAACCAGCACCCCCATATCTACCACCACCACTACCATCACAATGCCCCCCCCCCCAACCAGCACCCCCAAATCTACCACCACCATTACCATCACAATGCCCCCCCCCCCCCCAACCAGCACCCCCAAATCTACCACCACCATTACCATCACCATGTCCCCTCCAACCAGCACCGCCATATCTACCACCACCACTACCATCACAATGCCCCCCCCCCCCCAACCAGCACCCCCAAATCTACCACCACCATTACCATCACCATGTCCCCTCCAACCAGCACCGCCATATCTACCACCACCACTACCATCACAATGCCCCCCCCCCCCCAACCAGCACCCCCAAATCTACCACCACCATTACCATCACCATGTCCCCTCCAACCAGCACCGCCATATCTACCACCACCACTACCATCACAATGCCCCCCCCCCCCCCAACCAGCACCCCCAAATCTACCACCACCATTACCATCACCATGTCCCCTCCAACCAGCACCCCCATATCTACCACCACCACTACCATGTCCCCCCAACATCTCACCCCCTCCCCCACCGGCCCCATGGGCTCGCCTTCACGCGGCGGGGCTGATTTCGCCAAGCTTGCCCACCCCTTTTGCTCTTTCTTTACTCTTATTTCTGCCTCCATCGGTCCATTCACCTGTCTTTTGCTCTCTTAAAATCTCCTCCGGGGGGAGGTCAGTAAGCGGGTGTCTGCTGACCCTTGGTCCAGTGAGACATCTGAGGGTCATTTCTGAAGGCCGACTTCACTGGATTCCCCCCACCTGGTCTTCAGCCTGGCGGGCTTTGTTCGCAGCGCCCTGCTGGTGCTGCTGAACACCTGTCACGTTGAAGACCTTCACAACGCATCCCTCTCTGGTGCGTTGTTTTCCCGAACCGCCTCACGGCGGGGAGGTTCCGTGTTGGAGCGGTCTGTTCTTCAACTGCCTCCCAGGCATGTTGTCTTCATTGGCAACTAAGGAATTTTCCTTCCTACCTCTCTGTCTATCCCTCACCAGCCCATTCACCTGTATCTTTCTCTTTAAAACCTCCCGAATTTAGCCGCTCTGTCCTTCCTCTCATCTCTCAGCTGATTTCTAAGTTCGGCCCTTTCATCTATATTTCTTCTTTTCAACCTCTCACTCACGTCTGCACTACCAGTGGTTAGGAATAAGTGATGTTGGGCATATGCTGCGAACTGGTTTATTGCGCCTAGGAGATGATAAGTTGCAATATTTGCTGTATATGCGCTTAGTATTTATCTTTGTTTTACCCAGTTGTAATTGTTATTTGTTTTCTACGCTTTTTTTGTAACCGGGAGTTCGAGAAATTAGCATGAAGGTGCAGCGTCTCCTGCATGTCCTAGGTTTATATAGCCCCGTAGACCAGTTTGCATCCTTTGTCCAACGTTACATTTTTTTTTTTTTTTATGTAGTGCAGGCACACTCAGCCGCGAATTAGTCTTTGTGGCTTGCGCGGCTTTAAGCCCTAAAAACTCACTCACTCACTCACTCACTCCCCCTCCCCCACCACGGCTACCATCACCATGTCCCCTCCAGCCAACACCCCCATATCTACCACCACCACTACCATCACCATGTCTCCCCCCCCCCCATGTATCTACCCCCCCACACACACACACACCCCACCACCACCATCACCATGTCCCCCCAATATATCTCCCCCCCACACACACACACACACCACCACCACCATGCCCCCCCCCCAATATATCTACCCACACACACACCCCACCACCACCATGTCCCCCCAATATATCTACCCCCTCCCCCCCACACACACCCCCCACCACCACCATGCCCCCCCCCCCAATATATCCCCCCCCACACACACACACACACACATACCCCACCACCACCATGCCCCCCCCCCCCCATATATCTACCCCCCCCCAAACACACACACACACACCCACCACCACCACTACCATCTCCATGTCCCCTCTCAATGCCCCCTCCACCCTGCCACATCCACCAACACTACCAACCCAACCCTGTTCCGGGTCCATCGCTCCGGCCTAGAGAAGCGACGGACCCGGTCGGAAGAGGGTTGCTAACAACCCTGTCGTCAGTGACCGTTGCTGGCCGTTGTACTGTAGACTAGGGTAGTAGTATTACGGACTAGCTTGGGCCATCGCTGACACTCTTATCTGGGCCGCGTTTCTTAAGGCGAGCGCTTCGAAACGTTCCGGGGCGCTTTCCTATGAAACCGTCTATAGGCACCTTGCCCGCGGCGGGCGGAATAAGCGCCCGCGCGCGAAGTCTGAAGCTAGTTTGCCGCGAGCAAAAGGTCACGTGGTCAGTTTCTATGTAAACAAAGATGGCGGCGCCCACCGAAGGCTTCGTTGAAGTGGAACTAAGAAATGGCTTAAAATGAATTTGCGGGTGGATGGAGACCTTCTGTCCCAACTTGTAATGGTGCAGAATAGTATACGAAAATAATTTGAGCTAATTGCACCGGGCCGTGGTCGCCAGTCATTCAGGGATATGTCGTGCGTGTTTGTGGGGAAGGAGTGGTCAAAGTGAGTACGTAATGGTGCCTTACGTCTCCGTTTTGCATCGAGCAGAACATGCATACTAGCGGTATATCATGCTCCAAGCCAGTAATTATTGCTCCTCCTCAAAAACGTCGTCTTCTGCGCTCAAAAGATGACTGATAGCTGCGAGCACTAGAGTTTTCTTCTTCCTTTTCAACCTTGCCAACAACAGTGTTCGTGATTCCGCCGCCATTTTGAAAGCGCCTTGGTTCTAATTGGCCGTTTCCCAACGAGGCAAAGCGACCTCCGCAAGCGCCCGCGAGCGCCTTTGCGTAAGAAACGCGGCCCTGACACCACTGCAACCCAACAATCACCGTACTTTTGAGACCCCCCCCTCCCCCGTTCTGACAGTGACGTCACAGGGGTGACCTCGTTTCTAGCGGGCGCTGTGTCGCCGGCTGTCGGAAAGTACCGTGGGTCCCGTGCAAAACGAAGTTGACAGCAGCCTGTGTGTGGCCACTACAAGTATGGCAGCGGGTACTACACCGGTACAGACACAGTTACCTGACAACTGGTGTTTCCCCTTCTCTGGAGCCATGACAAAGAAACCTATCAAAAGTGTGAACTGAGCAGAGTAAGGGGAAGAATAGCGGACAGTTTTACTCGTCTCAACGATACCTCCACGTGCCGAACTGAGAAAACGCAAAAATGAAGTGACAGCCGGACCCATGACCGACATCAGTTGACACAGCCCGTGGACAGTACTGGCGTGGATAAACAGGTACGTCACTTTGACACATTTAGTCAGTTTCAAGCATGATTTACTGCCTTCAAGTTCCTAGGACACTGGTTGAAGCCTATGGGAGTATTTTGAGGAAGCTTTCAGTTGCGGATTATTCACATATAGTTTGCATCGTGGGTATGGTTCAGTGGTGGGCTGCGTCTCAGTCGGTCCTACTAAACTATGCCCGGCCATGCCTGGTTATTCCTGAACCGTTGCCCGGTTATGCCCGGATGTGCCAGATCGTTTGTATGTAGCCTATAGCCGAACGATTACAAGGTCTAATGAATGGTTCTGTGTGTGTGTGTGTGTGTGTGTGTGTGTGTGTAGCAGCGCTAGCTGTGTGTGTGTGTGTGTGTGTGTGTGTGTGTGTGTGCTCGCGTGCGTGTGTGTTCGCGTAGCAGCGCTAGCTCTGTGTGTGTGTGTGTGTGTGTGTGTGTGTGTGTGTGTGTGTGTGTGTGTGTGTGTTTTGTTCTCTGTTCTTGTGTCTGATGTTTGATGGTTTACTCGCTGTGTTGTGAACTGCTGTGCCCGCTGTTTTTGCTGTAGTGTGAGTGTGTTTAAGACTGATGTACTTGTATTTGAGGGTTTTCTACAGGTAGGTGTGTGTGTGTGTGTGTGTGTGTGTGTGTGTGTGTGTGTGTGTGTGTGTGTTAAGTTTTCTATAGGAGTGTGCACGTGGTGATGATGATGATGACGATGATGATGATGGAGACTTGATATAGCGCACGGCTCCACCCTAACTGAGTGCTCACGGCGGTTAGGGAGAGGTTTTGAAAGGTAAGATAGTGCGGGGGGGGGGGGGGGGGGAGCTGCAGAAGATTAATGGCGTGGGGCGCTGAAGAGATGAGTCTTCAGGCGCTTCCAGAATGCGGTAATGCTGACTGCCTCCTTCACTGTCTCAGGGAGAGTTCCACAATTTTGGCGCTGCATTTTTGAAGGACCGTGCACCATGCCTCTTCTTACTGGTGTCAGTTGAAGTAAGCCGCAGACGGAGAGAACTTGCAGACCGCAAGTTGCGCGCTGGCTGGTACACAGGAATCAGTTCCTTCAGATACGTGGGGGCAGTGTTGTGGATGCAGCAGTACAAGGAAAGGACTTTGTTGTCAATGCGCTGCTGCACGGGGAGCCAGTGAAGTGCCTTCAGAACAGGGGTGATGTGGTGAGTGACTTTTGTGCGGGAGACAATCCTAGCAGCCGTGTTCTGGATTCGCTGAAATCGACTGATCTGTGACACTGGTAGTCCCCACAGAGCACTGCTGCAGTAGTCCACTCTTGACATCACCAGGGCAAGTGCAATGGAGTTGGCAGCAGGCAACGACAGAAATGGCCGCAGTTTCCCAAGTATGCGCAGGAAGTAGAAGCAGTCTTTGGTGACTTTGTTTATGTGAGGCACCATGGTCAACTCGGCATCAACAGTCAGGCCCAAATCCCGAACACTCTCGGCAAAGGGAATCTTGGTATCCCCGACCAGGATTTCCTTGATGTTCGCCTTGACGTGTCGATCTTGGACCAAGAAGAATGGCTTCCGTCTTGTCGTCGTTCAGCTTCAGCATGTTCTGAGACTTCCAGCATTTCACCGCAGTACAGCAGGACTCAAGACTGGCAACCGCAGCTGCAGCTGTTGCAGGGTCAGGAAGGAAATGAGACTGAAGCTGGGAGTCATCAGCAAAAAAACTGGCGTTGAACTGAACATTTCTCGATGATGCAACCGAGCTGTGATGTGTAGAGGGAGAACAGAATGGGTCCAATGACTGAGCCCAAGGGAACACCGCATGTGAGTTCCTTGTCACCTGATGCAGAGGATCCGACCACGACATACTGTCATCTGTCTGTGAGGTAGGAGTACAGAAACCACCTGTGTGCCACACCCCGAACTCCGACGTCATTTGCGAACCACTGAAGGAGTATTGCATGATTAATCGTGTCGAAAGCGGCACTGAGATTAAGCAGAACCAGGAGAGACAACTCTCCAGAATCCAAACTGCTCAAAGCATCACTGAGGACACGAAGCAGGGTCTCGGTGCTGAATCCAGGACGATACGCTGACTGGAGTTTGTCAAGACAGTTGTGACTGCTCAGGTGCTGAACTAGCTGTTCGACCACGATCCTCTCCAACAGCTTGGATATAAAGGGCAGGTTGGACACTGGGCGAAAGTTCTTACATGCTGATGGATCAAGCCCAGCCTTCTTGATGAGGGGTTTCACAACAGCTCTCTTGAAACATGTTCAAATATTTGTGCTGGCTTTTCCATCTTTGCCCCGTCTTTGATATCAACCGTACGTGGTGGAAAAGGACGTTAACTCTTTGACGACGAAGCACAATTTCTAACACGCGTGTTAGAAATTGTGCTTCGTCGTCAAAGAGTTAAACACCAAACACCCACCCCACCCACCCTCTTGAAACATGTTGGGACTATGCCAGTCGCCAGACTGATGTTGATGATGTTGACCACTACTGGAACCAGGATGTCAAGGAACTCTAGCTTTGTTGGTATTGGATGTTGGTCTTGTTTGACTTCAGGATGATTCTTGGAGTTGGTCATTCGTCACCGGTATGAACTCATTGAATGGTGAACCAATGAAGGATGGTGAGGTCGGTTCAACAGGAGAGATGGCGGACTTCAGAACTTGTAGCTCATCATTTATCTTAATAATAATAATAATAATAATATTAGCTCTTATATAGCGCTAGTAGTCTGCTCAAAGAGCACTCAGTGCGCTACACACACACATTCTCACGCATACATGAAACACTAATTACGTGTGCGGAAGGGGGGGGGGGGGGGTAGATGATACTACAGATCATATGCTGTCTTGAATAGATAAGTCTTTAGTTTTGATTTAAACTGTGGGAGGGTCTGGGTGTTCCTAAGGGAGGGAGGCAGAGAATTCCATACCTGGGGGGCACAGAAACTGAAAGAGCGCTCACCGAAGGTTTTGAGATTGAACTTGGGAACCTTCAGGAGCTTTTCCGATGAGGAGCGGAGAGTACGAGAAGGTTCATACGTGGTAAGTTTGTCGGAAAGATACTGAGGAAGGGACTGCTCAAAATGACGGAAGGACAGTGTTGCAATTTTGTACTTGATGCGGTACACAACGGGCAGCCAGTGCAATTCCATTAACAGGGGTGTGATATGGTCGCGCTTGCGCTTCCGAAGGATAAGCCGCGCTGCACTGTTCTGAACGCGTTGGAGCCGATTGATCTGGTCAGCGGGTAAACCAGCGAGAGCCGAGTTACAGAAGTCAAGCCGTGATGTAATGAAGGCATTGACTAGCATGGCGGTGGAATCAGCTGTTAGAAGTGGCCTGATAGAGGCAATCTGCCTGAGAGCAAAGAAGGCCGCGCGGCACACTGAACCAATATGATCATCCATGGACAGTGTTTGGTCGATTCTGACGCCTAGATACTTGACAGAGCAGTTGAGAGTAACGGATGAACCAGCGATCGACGTGGAGCCGACTCGAACCTGCGAAACTCGGGACGGAGTCCCAGTAACCATAACTTCTGTTTTGTCTGCGTTTAACACGAGCTTGTTGCTATTCATCTAGGCTAGAACGTCTGTGATGCATGCGTCAAGAGTCAACTGCAACGAACCAAAATTCGCAGGGGTGGCGGACAGAGACAACTCGGTGTCGTCAGCGTATTTGTGATACAAACACTGATGGTGAAGCAGAATATCAGACAGAGGCTGGGAATACAGAGTGAACAACACAGGGCCTAAGACCGACCCCTGGGGAACCCCGTATCTGAGAAGGCTGGGGGATGAAATGTTGCCGTCAACAACCACGGACTGGTACCGATCGCACAAGTATGACTCAAACCATCGGAGTACGGTGCCGCGAAGACCAAAAGTGATCTCGAGTCTTTTGAGCAGGATGGAGTGGTCAAGCGTGTCGAACGCGGCGCTCAGGTCCAGCAGGGCGACGAGGGAAACGAGCTTCTCGTCGGCCTTCATCAACAGATCCCCAAGGACGCTGAGCACTGCGGTCTCGACGCTGTGACCACTCCGATAGGCAGACTGGTTTTTCTCAAGCAAATCATTTTCAGACAGGTGCTTGTGGAGCTGTTTCAGCACAATTTTCTCTAAGAGTTTTGAAACAAATGGTAGGTTTGACACAGGCCGATAGTTCTTCAGTATATTGCAGTCTAAGCCCACCTTTTTCAAAAGCGGAAAGACTACTGCCTGCTTGAAATTAGTGGGAACAGTACCTGAGATAAGAGATGTATTAATGATACTTGTAATCAGAGGAGCAAGTTCAGTGGTGCACTGCTTCACCAGGTCGGTGGGGATAGGGTCTAATATGCATGATTTTGCTGTGGACTGTACAATCAAATCACAGACTTCCTTTTCGGTAACGAGGGAGAAGTCAGAGAACAAGGGTCCATAATACGCAGCAAAAGAGGGGGGAGCGGACGAGCGAGAATCTAGATCAGCGCGCAAAGTACTAATCTTAGTCTGAAAGTAATCATTGAAACGCTGAGGCAATTCACTGTGTGGAGAGTCTGTAGGCAGGGGTTTAGTCTTAACTTTCCCCATCTTGGTAATCTTGTCAGTGTGTTTCATGTAATTATTTCATTATGTGTTTGTGAGTGTTTTATTTTTTATGGGCATGAGTGCTTTGGACTGTGTGTGTGTGTGTGTGTGTGTGTGTGTGTGTGTGTGAGTGGTTTGTGATTTTTTTTATTTTTAATTTATTTATTTATTTTTTTTGGGTTAGGGTGAATGTGGTCGCTGTCCATTGTACGTCAATGCATTTATAAGAGTGTCTCATACTGGATCCGCGTAACTACACTTCCATGTATTTCAAACTTGCATTATTGCCCTAAGTTTTTATATAACATGGATACGAATATTTGTTACAATGTCATTTTTGCATTCTTTACCTATCCATCACATTTTAGGTTTTCTGTGCTGATGGCTGACAGTTATACAGAATTAATGAGAAACCCTGTTGCTATAGTTAGCGTTTTGTTTACCGTGATAAACCCTGGTGCTATAGTTAGCGTTTTGTTTACCGTGATAAACCCTGGTGCTATAGTTAGCGTTTTGTTTACCGTGATAAACCCTGGTGCTATAGTTAGCGTTTTGTTTACCGTGATGCATGTGAGTGTACGTAGTGACACCTCCCTTATGTACACTACAGGTTGTGTGCGGTTTAGAAGGAATTCGCAATCTTCCCGACATCTAGACTCCAGCAGTTAATGAACATAGTTGTATTCACTCACGTGCCAATGATACATGCAGTTTGCTGATGGCGCCACCTACAATAAAGGCGATGGCTGGTCCCAGCATGGTGACAGCGGCCAAAATACCTAATAATGACAATAATAATAATAATAATAATAATGATAATAATGACATATAAAGCATATAACCTAGCAGAAGAAAACAGAAAAAACAAATACTTGTGGTAGCAACTAATGTTTTAAGAAACATCTTTCCCACTTGTAGAGACCAGCCCAAACTACACTGAAACTGAAAGAGGAAAGACGTTGCGGAAGGTTCATGGATACTGAACACTGAAAATCTCCATACTCTATATTTAGAATTTTACCTAATAGTGGGAATGCTCCATCCTTAACTTGATCTGAATGAACTGTCAGAATGTGTTGTAGTGAATGCCGTGCTACATGTAGTGAGGATTCGTTTGATGCTCACTGTAGAACAGTACATGCTCGACACATGCTGTAAAACAATACATACTCGACACGTACCTTAGAACAATACATTCTCGACACGTACCTTGAACAATACATATTCGACATGTTCCTAAGAACATACATTCTCAACACGTACCTTAGAACACTACATACCCGACACGTACCTTAGAACAATACATTCTCGACATCTTCCCTAGAACACTACATATCCGACACGTACCTTAGAACGGGGCAGGGCCGCTATTGCGCGGTGACTATTTGTCATTCAACCAGTCTCTCAGCACAGTGTAACAGAAATTCCCAAAGCCAAGAGACGCAGCCTACAGAATACTGTGCTGACAATCATTCAAACGTGTTCCAAGTCGGGTTTGTTTTTGTTAAATTCTCTCAAATGTTCTTTCCCTTGACAACTTTAGTTAAAACTACCTAATTTGCAACCAAAAATACCGACTTTGTGTGGGAATCCGAAATAAGGTATAATAATTATACGATGCAGCCTAAGGTATAAATACACCAATACCGGCAAGCCATCCATAATACTACGCGTACATTGACCGTCACCGTATATAAGCATTTTGATATATACTTCATTTCTGTTTGTTTTAAATGATAATAAACCATTGGCAAGTAGCATAATAATTGATTTAAGTAGTACAAGAATCTGTTTATGATTTAGACCAGCTGTTTGTTAATATCACGTAAGACGTCGAAGCGTGAAAGCGCGCCTTTAAGTTAAGGGCTGTAACTCCTGTGCATCCCTGTGGATTCTTGGGAACATTTTTGAAATACAATCAGGACATCCTAGGAAGACATTTGGCACCATCGTAGTACATTCCCGGGGGGGGGGGGGGGGGGTGCACGGAAGACCCCGTCACCTTGGCAACTATTCCGCTTCTTATAGATGATATGTTCGTAGGTCGCGCAATAGCGGCCCCGCGCAATAGCGGGCCGACCCCCCTTAGGGTAGAACAATACATACCCGACACGTACCTTAGAACACTACATACCCGACACGTACCTTAGAACAATACATTCTCGATACGTACCTTAGAACAATACATGCCCAATACGTACCTTAGAACAATCCATTCTCGACATGTTCCTTAGAACACTACATACCCAACACGTACCTTAGAACAATACATTCTCGACACGAATCTTAGAACACTACACACTCGACACGTACCTTAGAACAATACATGCCCAATACGTACCTTAGAACAATACATGCCCAATACGTACCTTAGAACAATACATGCCCAATACGTACCTTAGAACAATCCATTCTCGACATGTTCCTTAGAACACTACATACCCAACACGTACCTTAGAACAATACATACTCGACACAGTCATACCTTTGGACAATACATATCTGAAAGATACCTTAGAATAATGCATACTCGACGTATACCCAAGAACAATACATACCCATACATACCCATATAATATCCTGTGTCAGTTTTGTCTGCATTTTGTTCAATGTAAACAGCAAACATTGCAAAACGAGGTGCTCCCACAACTCCTCGGAAAACCTGAAAATGAATTGTTGCGTGCATATCGTGCTTCTCTGGCATCTTGTTTTGGTTTTGTATCAGAGTTTTGCATCAAACAGGCTGTTATGTTGTAGCTGTTATGCTGGATACTGTGAAGTTTCTTTTTAAACTATGTAACTGGTGCAGCACACTGTAGTTGGTCATATTTATTAGCATATTGTTAGCAGTGCTAATAGAACAGTCTTTATATTAGTAGTGTTAGTGCATTATATGAAGTAGTTGAAGCGTAACATCACTAGCAGGGACAGGATGTTCTGGGTGGAATTACAAACTCACTCAACAACTGTTGGCAGTTGAGTACTAGACAGTTAGTTCATTATGTGCATGGAAATCCACCATCAAGCACACAAACTAGGTATAAATCCACCATCAAGCACACGAACTAGGTATAAATCCACCATCAAGCACACAAACTAGGTCACTAGATTTGCTTGTTGGACACCAGGTTACTTAGTTTAGCGTCCTGTTACAGTTGGCACTGTACCTAAAGTAACATGACGTAGATGAAAACACTAGATTTGCTTGTTGGACACCAGGTTACTTAGTTTAGCGTCCTGTTACAGTTGGCACTGTACCTAAAGTAACATGACGTAGATGAAAACACTAGATTTGCTTGTTGGACACCAGGTTACTTCTTACGTTAGCGTGCATCCTGTTAAAGTTAACATGATGTAGATGAAAACACTGTAGCTTGCTTGTTGAACACTACATTGCTCGCTGTTAGCTTTGCACCCTATTAAAATTGGTAACATGATGGTAAACACTAGCTTTGCTTGCTGAACACTAGGTTACTCATTATGTTAGCTTTGAGTAATGTTCGGTTGGTATTACCTGAAACATCATGATGTAGATGAAAACACTGTAGCTTGCTTGCTGAACACTAGGTTACTCATTATGTTAGCTTTGCTTGCTGAACACTAGGTTACTCATTATGTTAGCTTTGAGTAATGTTCGGTTGGTATTACCTGAAACATCATGATGTAGATGAAAACACTGTAGCTTTGTGTGTTGTACACCAGGTCTTCAGGAGGTTTCAGGGAGTGTTCGCTATCAAGTGGACATCTGTCTGTGTCCGGTGTCGTATTACCAGTAACACAAAATGCCGGCGGTATATTCACTAGAAATCACAACAAACATTAAACGTTAAGGTCAGTAAGTGGACATCTGTCTGTGTCCGGTGTCGTATTACCAGTAACACAAAATGCCGGCGGTATATTCACTAGAAATCACAACAAACATTAAACGTTAAGGTCAGTAAGTGGACATCTGTCTGTGTCCGGTGTCGTATTACCAGTAACACAAAATGCCGGCGGTATATTCACTAGAAATCACAACAAACATTAAACGTTAAGGTCAGTAAGTGGACATCTGTCTGTGTCCGGGGTCGTATTACCAGTAACACAAAATGCTGGCGGTATATTCACTAGAAATCACAACAAACATTAAACGTTAAGGTCAGTAAGTGGACATCTGTCTGTGTCCGGTGTCGTATTACCAGTAACACAAAATGCCGGCGGTATATTCACTAGAAATCACAACAAACATTAAACGTTAAGGTCAGTAAGTGGACATCTGTCTGTCTTCTGATGTCCTATCACCAGCAACACATGATGCCGGGAGTATCTTTACTGAAAACAACAACAACAACAACAACAACAAAAAGATAGATTAAATTTAAAGTCAGTACCGGGTGGACATCTTTGTCCGGTGTCATGTTACAAGCAACACACAGTATCGGGGATATCCTTACTAGAAAACAAATATTAAGGTCAGCATCGTCTGGAAACCTGCTAAATATAGGCTGGTGCTATCGTGTATCACCTGTATTATATCGCCCATTGTAGGCTGGTGCTAATGTGTATTACGTGTATTATATCACCCACTGTAGGCTGGTGCTAATGTGTATTACGTGTATTATATCGCCCACTGTAGGCTGGTGCTAATGTGTATTACGTGTATTATATCGCCCACTGTAGGCTGGTGCTAATGTGTATTACGTGTATTATATCGCCCACTGTAGGGTGCTAATTTGTATTACGTGTAGTATATCACCCACTGTAGGCTGGTGCTAATGTGTATTACGTGTATTATATCGCCCACTGTAGGCTGGTGCTAATGTGTATTACGTGTATTATATCGCCCACTGTAGGGTGCTAATTTGTATTACGTGTATTATATCGCTCATTGTAGGCTGGTGCTAATGTGTATTACGTGTATTATATCGCCCACTGTAGGCTGGTGCTAATGTGTATTACGTGTATTATATCACCCATTGTAGGCTGGTGCTAATGTGTATTACGTGTATTATATCACCCATTGTAGGCTGGTGCTAATGTGTATTACGTGTATTATATCACCCATTGTAGGCTGGTGCTAATGTGTATTACGTGTATTATATCGCTCATTGTAGGCTGGTGCTAATGTGTATTACGTGTATTATATCACCCATTGTAGGCTGGTGCTAATGTGTATTACGTGTATTATATCGCTCATTGTAGGCTGGTGCTAATGTGTATTACGTGTATTATATCGCTCATTGTAGGCTGGTGCTAATGTGTATTACGTGTATTATATCACCCATTGTAGGCTGGTGCTAATGTGTATTACGTGTATTATATCGCTCATTGTAGGCTGGTGCTAATGTGTATTACGTGTATTATATCGCTCATTGTAGGCTGGTGCTAATGTGTATTACGTGTATTATATCGCCCATTGTAGGCTGGTGCTAATGTGTACTACATTATATGGCCAGTTGTACGCTGGCGCTAAGGTGTATTACGTAACATGTCCTTGATGTCACATCACCAGTTATCGCCCATTATACGCTGGTGCTAATGTGTATTACGTGTATTATATCACCCATTGTAGGCTGGTGCTAATATATATTATTATATCACCTATCATAGGCTGGTGCTATTGCGCATCATAAAGAAGGTCCACAGTATTAAGATTTATGGAAGAATCGAGAAAATTGTTTTGTAACTTGATGCAATTCTTTGCAATAATGTTTGTATTAGGGTTAGGGTTATTGTATTGCAAACGAAATGATTTTTTTTTCCCCGGCCGAGTTACCAATTATTCAGCGATCTTGTTGCCGTAAGGGCGACTTGCCAATTGCTCAGCGATCTTGTTGCCGTAAGGGCGACTTGCCAATTGCTCAGCGATCTTGTTGCCGTAAGGGCGACTTGCCAATTGCTCAGCGATCTTGTTGCCGTAAGGTCGACTTGCCAATTGCTCAGCGATCTTGTTGCCGTAAGGGCGACTTGCCAATTGCTCAGCGGCGCACTTGTTGCCGTAAGGGCGAGTTGCCAATTGCTCAGCGGCGCACTTGTTGCCGTAAGGGCGAGTTGCCATTTGCTCAGCGGCGCACTTGTTGCCGTAAGGGCGAGTTGCCAATTGCTCAGCGGCGCACTTGTTGCCGTAAGGGCGACTTGCCAATTGCTCAGCGGCGCACTTGTTGCCGTAAGGGCGAGTTACCAATTGCTCAGCGAACTTGTTGCCGTGAGGGCGAGTTCGTCTGGCGACATATGCTGACTTCCTCAATCCATTTATGTAAAGACAAACAAATGCGTAAAATGTAACATAAAACACGTGTAGTAGTTGTAGTAGTATACATGCTGAGTCAGTAGACTCGTTGTTTTGTGTGTGTTGCTATTAGTAGTAGTAAGTCTGTGTGCATCATGAGTTCGTTGCACTGCCAAATTGTATGTAAGCCGAGGGGATGTAAATAGCGCGCGCGCGCGCGCGCGTGTGTGTGTGTGTGTGTGTGTGTGTGTGTGTGTGTGTGTGTGTGTGTGTGTGTGTGTGTGTGTGCTTTAAAGGGCAAGGCAAGTCAAGTGCAATGTTGGGTTTAGGAGATAGATAGTGATGTCCTAGACGGCTGCAGCCCAAAAGATTTGAACATGAATACACCATTCAGCATTTATCACACCAAACGGAAGCCGAAATGCGATGCCATGGAGGCTGCCATGTTGATCCTAGCAGTGACGTCACTCCACCACTCAGCATCAGACGACACTAAGCTGGCACACTCGCTGTGCATGCAGGTGTGCCTGCTACACGTTTTAGACGTGCTGTTTCTGGCTCGTATACACACTCTGCTTATTTACTGAAAGCTAGAATGGATTTGTGGATAGTTCCCTATCATTTCGAGCAAGAATATTCTGAGGAAGAGCTCAGTAAGGGGTCGGGCAGAAAACAGTGGGGACGATGGGGAAGAGCCGATTGATGCGTGTTTGACAAGTGAAGCAGCAACATCGTTCGCAAAAGCGCCAGTAAAACAATCCGGGGTAAAATGATCTCCACAAACGAGGTCAGTCACGATTGTTCCAGGCGTATTCCTGCACTCAGCGGGGCAAGCGAGCGTTCTTCGAGGTCTCCAACCATTTTACACATAACCTCCGTTTTTCCTTTGATTTGTTTAGATTCCGAAATTTAAAAAAGCTTTTGTGGCTTCCATCTGCATTCTTACACATGCCCTGTTTGCTGAAACAACCAAACGCTTTGCACTGTGGCATCTCGAACACGAAATAATACTCCCTAACAACCCGCTCAAAGCGGGCACTGCCGACAGTGGTGGGGGAGTGACGTCACCGTCAGCACCTTTCCCGTCTCATTCGCGAAAGAGTGCGGCAACATGGCGCAGCCCAGGAACCGAAAGCAGAGGGTGTTTCGGTGCATTTTTGAGTAAATGGTACGTTGTTCACGAAAACTTTTGCTGTCTAACAGCTTAGGACCTCAATATCTGTCATTTAAACCCAATAGTGCTCTTGACTTGCCGTACCCTTTAAGTGCAGCGAGTCCTTGGAAGTTGGAGAGCAGCGCTCTATAAAACGTATGTATGTATGTATGTATGTATGTATGTATGTATGTATGTATGTATGTTATTATTATTATTATTTAGTAGTTGGAGTATACCTGCTGACTGTAGACTCGTGCTGTTTGTGTAAGTTGTTTCTGCAGGAAACAAGAAGTGAGGGAGGCCACACATAATCCCGGCCACTCCCACAAGGAAACAGGCCAATGACAACGCTCGTGGTACATGCACACGTGACGCCAGGTAACTAGCTGGTATGGCAACACACATGAAGCCAATTTCAGCCGCCGAAAGAAGCTGGCCCGACTGCCAGGTTGTAAATCCGTATTCCCTCTCTAGGGAGGTCACCTGTTCGAAGCGGGCAAGAGAAGAATCATTTATGCAATCAGTTATGATTTGAGATCAACACAAGACAGGGTCTTAGTAATTATAATAATGTTACTGTCACAGTTCCACGACCGTGACACTCTCTCTCTCTCTCTCTCTCTCTCTGTTATTTGTTACCTGAGTGACGGTAAAGACGGACAGACTGAGTTGGGCAAACATACAGACTGCAGTGGCGATGGTAAAAGTGAGAACAGAATAAGAAAACAGTTGTTCTCTACAGGTCTTGTGTCCGTGGGGCTCCTCACTAACACTGGTCTCTATACCGTCGTCTGGACCGTGGATCAGACACTCGGTCACATGCTGGCTACTAGGATTTTTGTTGTCCGCTGAAGTTGAGTTGTTTTTAATTAAAGTTTCTGACACTGCTGAAAAGCCTGTTGTTGATTGATCAGAAGCGTTATGGGGAGAGTCTGGTTTATAGATTCGTGGAGTTGCCGTATGATCCATAGTTATAGCTGATGTTCACTCAGTCTATAATGGATGTTCACTCAGTCTATAATGGATGTTCACTCAGTCTTTCAATGATGTTCACTCAGTCTCTCATTGATGTCCACTCAGTCTCTCAATGATGTTCACTCAGTCTGTAGTGGATGTTAACTCGGTCTGTAGTGGATGTTCACTCAGTCTCTCAATGATGTTCACTCAGTCTCTCAATGATGTTCACTCAGTCTGTAGTGGATGTTAACTCGGTCTGTAGTGGATGTTCACTCAGTCCTCTCATTGATGTTCACTCAGTCTCTCAATGATGTTCACTCAGTCTGTAGTGGATGTTAACTCGGTCTGTAGTGGATGTTCACTCAGTCTCTCATTGATGTTCACTCAGTCTCTCAATGATGTTCACTCAGTCTGTAGTGGATGTTCACTCAGTCTGTAGTGGATGTTCACTCAGTCTGTAGTGGATGTTCACTCAGTCTGTAGTGGATGTTCACTCAGTCTGTAGTGGATGTTCACTCAGTCTGTAGTGGATGTTCTCTCAGTCTGTAGTGGATGTTCACTCAGTCTGTAGTGGATGTTCACTCAGTCTGTAGTGGATGTTCACTCAGTCCCCTCGATGCTGTTCACTCAGTGTATGGTGCATATTCACTTAGTCTCTCGTTGATGTTCTCTAAGTCTGTAGTGGATGTTCACTCAGTCTATAGTGGATGTTCACTCAGTCTATAGTGGATGCTCACTCAGTCTATCATTGTCTATAGCTGATTTTGACTCCATTGTAGTTGTTCACTTAGATTGTAGCTGATTTTGACTCAGTTGTAGACGAAGTTTACTTTGTCTGTGGCTGATTTTGACTGGTTGTAGTTGGTTTACTCAGGCTTCAGTTGATTTGACCCAGTTGTAGTAGTTTATGTTTACTTTGTCTATGGCTGATTTCAGTTGTAGTTGTTCACTCAGGCTGTAGATGATTTTGACTCAGTTGTAGTTGATGTTCATTTTGTCTATAGCTGATTTTGACTCAGTTGTAGTAGTTGTTCACTCAGCCTGTAGTTGATTTTGACGCAGTTGTAGCTGATGCTCGTCTTTAGCTGATGTTCACTTTGTAGCTGATTTTGACTCAGTTGTAGCTGATGTTCACTCAGCCTGTAGCTGATGTTCACTCAGGTTATGGTGTTCACTCAGTCTATAGTTGATGGTCCTTCAGTCATAGCTAATGTTTCTCAGTCGTAGTTTGTTTTCCATGCTGGACTGTTCATGTGAAATGACCTGGGACTAATGCTCCGTCTTATTATATTTATCATGTGCATCAAGCTCGACTTGTTTCATCGTATCGTGGAAGACTGCACATAACTGAAGAGCACCAAGAAGAGTTCATTACTAAACACAGTGTGTATTGCTATGGGAGCATAATGTAATTCATAGTCAGGTATTTGGTCACGGTGTTAATGTTACCACTCTCTCTGTATAACCATGCTTCATGCATCTACACACTTGTCGTATTAACCTCATTTTCACCATTTTTTTTTTTGGGGGGGGGGGGGGGAGGGGCCGTTAAATCTGACTCCACACGCCTAAATAACTAACTGACTGACTCCACATGCTGCTCTTGTTTGGCTTTAATCAGTTTTAATGAGTATCGTGAACAACAAACATTTTAATGGGTATCATGAACAACGAACATTTTAATGAGTATCGTGAACAACAAACATTTAATGGGTATCGTGAACAACAAACATTTAATGGGTATCGTGAACAACAAACATTTAATGGCTATCGTGAACAACAAACATTTAATGAGTATCGTGAACAACAAACATTTTAATGGGTATCGTGAACAACAAACATTTTAATGGGTATCATGAACAACAATCATTTCAGTGGGTATCGTGAACCATAAACATTTTATTGGGTATCGTGAACAACAAACATTTTAATGAAAATGATTCTACGGAACACTTTTTTTTACAAGAGAAGAAAAGCATGTTGTATGTGTGGTCCTTACACACGTATGGCCTGGGTACTGAAATTAATATTTGTAACAATTATATATGGTCCATCCGCATGTATGGACTGGGTACTGCAATCAACACATCTATCAGTGATATATATTACACCCACACTCGTGGACTGGGCACTGGAATCAACACTTCTAACAGTGATATATATTCCACCCACACAGGTGGACTGGGCACTGGAATCAACACTTCTAACAGTGATATATATTCCACCCACACGGGTGGACTGGGCACTGGAATCAACACTTCTAACAGTGATATATATTCCACCCACACAGGTGGACTGGGCACTGGAATCAACACTTCTAACAGTGATATATATTCCACCCACACTGATGGACTGGGTACTGGAATCAACACTTCAACAGTGATATATATTCCACCCACACAGGTGGACTGGGCACTGGAATCAACACTTCTAACAGTGATATATATTCCACCCACACTGGTGGACTGGGCACTGGAATCAACACTTCTAACAGTGATATATATTCCATCCACACTGGTGGACTGGGCACTGGAATCAACACTTCTAACAATGATATATAGTTCATCCACACTTATGGACTGGGCACTGGAATCAACACTTCTAACAATGATATATAGTTCATCCACACTTATGGACTGGGCACTGGAATCAACACTTCTAACAATGATATATAGTTCATCATAGGTTAGTTGTTCTCTACTGGCTCCGATAAGACAAAGTGTTTCTACAAGAAATAGCTGAACGAAATCAAGTTCAGTTAAAAACAAGAAAATGGTGAAAGAATCGGGGGGGGGGGGGGGGAAGAAGAGAGATGACACATTTTGCAAAGGTGGTTTGCTTTGGCTTGCAAATTAAGTCTTCCTGATTCCCTCAGAAGAAATGATGTTTGCCCATGTAGTTAAGAACTGCATAAGTACACACTGACACTGAGTCTTCACATGGAAAGAGTAGTTTAGAACTGTATAAGGACATACTGACATGGAGTCTTCACATGGAAACAATCTGTCCCTACTGACGTGGGAAAGAAGCATGTGTTCAGAGATCTGGCCGATATATATTGTCCTCGCCGGCAGACCATTGTCTTTTACTGAGCGTTTACACAATCCAGCACAATGAGGACGCTTATCATTTGTCTGTTTTGGGCTTCAGCCTTCTTTGTGGCGTATGGTATGTCAATTTGTAATTGTTCGCAGCATATGGTAGGTCAGTTAGTAATTCTTCACGGCATCTGGTATGTCAGTTAGTAATTCTTCACGGCATATGGTATGTCAGTTAGTAATTCTTCACGGCATCTGGTATGTCAGTTAGTAATTCTTCACGGCATCTGGTATGTCAGTTAGTAATTCTTCACGGCATGTGGTATGTCAGTAATTCTTTACGGTATACGGTATGTCAGTTGGTAATTGATCCGTTCATTTTACTGAGTTTTATTGTTAAACTCCCACAGACTTCTTAGATGCCAACTGATGTTTGGAAACATTATTTGCCATATGCGCTTGTGGTTGGCATATAGCTCAGCCGAAGATTACGTGCAAACGGTACATAACTAATTTGAAAACATTTTATGACTATCACTATCGCCTACCGCAGACCGCCTTTTTGCCGATTTGTGGACACAGACCTCTCAAATCCAACAAAAGATTCGTCAGACGGGAAGTCGTCTGCTACTGTGATCATTTCTGCAGCGGCAGGTAGCTGTGTCAGCATAGCGATACTGGTAGAACTCTGGAGCAAGCAATTGATAAGAGAATGCATAGAAATGGCGCAAACGTTTCGCAGATGAACACGACAAGCTGCCCAGACAGTGAAATAAACATTTCACGTACATATCTATACCAAAGAAGCCAAGGGAAAATTTCAAGCGGGAAGCGGCCATTCCCCGATTTCACATGGAGCGACCTTTGCACCAAACAGTTTTGCAGCTGTGCGCCAAAGCTGAAGCTTGGTTTTACAACTCAGCTTTACGCAAAAACTCGGCTTTAAGAACTAAGGTTAATCATTAAGGTAGGTTTAATAAACTGAGGTGACAGCTTCAGAGCAGTTTCGTACGTGCCAAACGCACAAAGAATGCAGCGATACATGTACTGGTCAACAACGGCGCCTCATAGATTTACTTCTGTAAACAAAGCTTGCAGGGAGAAGCTATTAACTGTTTCCGAAATACTGGTTTTAAACTTCAGTTTTCAGAGATGGAAATGAAAACAAAACTATTATAGGCCGGTTTTCGGGGGTAGGGCCGTAGGTGTAGCTTTCGGGAGGTGACAGAGAAGAAAGTTGTAGTCCGCGGCCTTCGGCCTTGAGCTACAACTTTCTTCTCTGTCACGTCCCTGAAACTACACCTACGGCCCTACTCCCGCAACCCAGCCTATAATAGTATATTATACAACTCACTATTGTACACCTCACTGTTGTACAACTCTGTATCGTACTTGTCTTTTGGTGAGACACAAAGTTTAGCGACGTTCTCGGTTCTGTCCGCTGGCCGTCAGTCAGTGCTACTAGTGAGACTTAGCGCGCCTTCCTCACTGAGGAGAGTATGCAAATTCAGCCTCTGACGTCATCACAGCGCACTACCCGGGGTTTCGTAGTGGCCACCCGTTTAGCGTGCCACCGAATTTCGCAGAGTAAGGAGACAAGGGAGTCAACTCCAGTCAGGATGCGAGTCTCTCATCAGACGAAAGCCAGCGTGGTTACTTGTCAACACAAGCCGTTCACTGATTACATTAATCTGGCTTCGCTGAACACAAAATGTACTCACATCGTATTTTTTAATGAAATCGATCCCCTATTCTTGTAGTCTTGGACCTCTCTAGGATTTAACCGATTGGTAAAATGTTTGTAAAAATCTCAAGCGAGGCGCACCTTTGTGGCCGCCATAATTATTGGATTTGGCAGGCAGGACAGCGCTCGTGGGGTGTCCCAGTAAATCGAAAAATAAAATATTTAGGATCTTCTCCGCCCACTGCTGACTGCGAATTTCATAAAATGAAACATCAGTAGACCTATAAGTAATGCACAAACAACACATTCTACAAGTTTGAGTACATAAAAAGACGTACGAAAATCGCTTCGTAGAATGGGCGATTCTCACGAAGTTCGCAGAGGGAAAATGGTTTCGGAGAGGAAGCCTCTGGCGGGTGACCCCAAAGCACGCAGGATGTGATGACGTCAGAGGCTGAATTTGCATACTCTCCTCAGTGAGGAAGGCGCCCTAAGTCTCTCTACTATTAATAGTCTGTCTGTCGCAAACTGTCTAGTTGTCGAGAGACCCAAAATAAATTATCATCTGATAACAATGATAACACGTCCAGCAAACGTTCCACTGTTTATTGTTCAGTTAGTATTTTTCCTTACACTTACAGGTGTACCTAAAACCATTTCAATTATTAGTGTTCCTTACACTTATAGGTGTACCTAAAACCATTTCAGTTAGTAGCTGTAGTGTCCCTTACACTTACAGGTGTGCCTAAGGCCATTTCAGTTATTAGTGTCCCTTACACTTACAGGTGTACCTAAAACCATTTCAGTTAGTAACTGTAGTGTCCCTTACACTTACAGGTGTGCCTAAGGCCATTTCAGTTATTAGTGTCCCTTACACTTACAGGTGTACCAAAAACCATTTCAGTTATTAGTGTCCCTTACACTTACAGGTGTACCTAAAACCATTTCAGTTATTAGTGTCCCTTACACTTACAGGTGTACCTAAAACCATTTCAGTTAGTAGCTGTAGTGTCCCTTACACTTACAGGTGTGCCTAAGGCCATTTCAGTTATTAGTGTCCCTTACACTTACAGGTGTACCTAAAACCATTTCAGTTAGTAGCTGTAGTGTCCCTTACACTTACAGGTGTGCCTAAGGCCATTTCAGTTATTAGTGTCCCTTACACTTACAGGTGTACCTAAAACCATTTACAGGTGTATCTAAAACCATTTCAGTTATTAGTGTCCCTTACACTTACAGGTGTACCTAAAACCATTTCAGTTAGTAGCTGTAGTGTCCCTTACACTTACAGGTGTGCCTAAGGCCATTTCAGTTATTAGTGTCCCTTACACTTACAGGTGTACCTAAAACCATTTCAGTTATTAGTGTCCCTTACACTTACAGGTGTACCTAAAACCATTTCAGTTACTAGTGTTTAAGGTCAAGGCCATACGAGCTGTTTTGAGGAAACCTTAACGTTGGCATTTTCTCAGAAACAACAAACAGCAGAATTACATACGAGGCGATGATAGACAGCACTGATACCTATGCAGACATACCCTTTTCAGTGACCTTGACTCAAGGTCAACGTCATAAAAGCTGTCTGTTGTGAATTTTAACATTACCATCCAACTACAAATTCTAGAGGTGGCAAAGGTGGCATAATAATAGACAGTGATTAGATCTTTCCTGACAGATCTCATTTGAATGACCTTGACCCAAGATCAAGGCCATACAAGCGGTTTTGGGGGAAAATTAATATTGTCAGGAACTAAGAACACCAGAGACACCTGACCTGGTATGATGATAGACAGTGATAGGAGCTTTACAAACATACTCTTCTGTATGACCTTGACCAGCCTCACAAGTGAGCCAAGAAGGCTTTTGCCTCTCCAGTTTGTCTTGCTGCCAGCTATCCTGTCTAAACCTGCGGGGCGGGGGCGCGGAGTTTACTGTGGTAGATCAGCAACTAGTGACATAAGTAAAGTCTTATAGTGGTATAGTCGACTAGTGGTATAGTCGACTAGTGGTATAGTCGACTAGTGGTATAGTCGACTAGTGGTATAGTCTTATAGTCGACTAGTGGTATAGTCTTATAGTGGTATAGTCTTATAGTGGTATAGTCGACTAGTGGTATAGTCTTATAGTCGACTAGTGGTATAGTCTTATAGTGGTATAGTCTTATAGTGGTATAGTCGACTAGTGGTATAGTCTTATAGTCGACTAGTGGTATAGTCGACTAGTGGTATAGTTAGGGTTAGGGTTAGGGTTAGTAGGCTTTCTTCTCAGATCTGTTGTGTGATACTGCTGTTGGGTGTGTGATTGTGGGATGAGTGGTGTGGGGGGGGGGGGGGGCGATTGTGGGGTTGGGGAGGTGGGGGGGGGGGGAGTTGCTGACTAATGATAGTACAGTAGTTTACTTATTTACTTATGTCACTACCAGCTGATCTATCATAGTACAGTGGATAAGTGGAAAGCTTGTGTTTTCACAGTCACGTAGATAATTAGTGTTTCCACAGTAAAGTTGATAATTAGTGTTTTCACAGTAATGTGGATAATTAGTGTTTTCACAGTAATGTGGATAACTTGTGTTTTCACAGAAAAGTGAATAATGAGTGTTTGCATAGCAAGACGGATAGCTAGTGTTTTTAATGTACAGTGGAAAACGAGTGTTGTCACAGTGAAGTGGATAATTAGTGTTGTCACAGTGAAGTGGATAATTAGTTTTGTCACAGTAAAGTGGAGAACTTGTCTTTTCACAGTAAAGTGGGTAACTATTGTTTACACAGTCAAATGGATAATTGGTGTTTCCACAGTGAAGTGGATAACTTGTGTTTAACAGTCAAGTGGATAATTACTGTTTTCACAGTAAAGTGGGTAACCAGTGTTTTCACAGTAAAGTGGGTAACCAGTGTTTTCACAGTCAAGTGGGTAACAGTGTTTTCACAGTCAAGTGGATAATTAGGGTTTTCTTTGTTATCCCTTGGCCAGCTCTTCTGTCTGACCCTGCTGGGGGATGTGTTGACGCCGTCCCTAACTGTGACTACTATGATCCTGAGAGTTTGTGAATATGACGAAGACTTCATGAGACAAAACTGCCAGAAGTACTGTGATATGTGCTGAGAATAAGGTGTGTAACTCTGTGTGTGTGTGTGTGTGTGTGTGTGTGTGAGAGAGAGAGAGAGATCAGTTCTTGTTAAGGAAAGCTGCATTGTGTGAAGGATATTGTTTTGGCCAAAGCTTCCAGTATTATGTGGTAGCTGACGTCGGGAGCTGTGGTCACACTAGCATCATGCAGAACTTTACCTTTTAGTCTGAGGTGCACACACACACCACACACACACACACACACACACACACAGAGGCACACAGGGACACACACACACACACACACACACACACACACATTCTTTTGTAATCAAGTTTTAGTTAACATAACTTTACAGTGTAAACATATTTCCGAACAGTGCTATGAACAGTACAATGTTGAATACTATCTGTTATCAGCACTGATGTACAACACTTCTCTTCCGTGACGTTTCGTGTTCTACTTTACACTCTTTGCATTGATCTCTGTTGCTTGTATAGCATCACGTAAGCCCTAACTAAACTAACTAACTTGTATAGCATCAATTCTCACTGTTGAGCTTCTGATTATACACGTACAAGGAAAAACCACGCGCTTTGGCGAAAATAAACTATTTGTAATATATCGATTACAAGTATTAATCTTATTTGTTACATTTCAGGACTGTGACGTTTACCAATGGTACTGAAGAAGACGAAAGGCTTTGAGTAATGAGTCCACAGAACGGCAGTACTAATGTGCAGGAGAATGGGCAAAACAGTGTTCTAAGGAAAGCAATAAATGTGGTTTAAAAAAAAACAAACAGCAAGTCTCTACAGACCCTTTCCTTTCTCCTACCTACGATACCTCATAAAGCTAGTCTTACACCTGGTTATAATGGTTCTAAGCTTATCTGTAGCTGTCTTACACCTCTCTATAGTGGTCTTACAGCAGGTAATAGTGGCCTAGCTGTCTTACATCTCTCTATAGTGGCATTGCAGCTGGATCTAGTGGTCTTACACCTCTCTATAGTGGTCTTACACCTCTCTATAGTGGTCTTACACCAGGTAATAGTGGTCTGGCTGTCTTTCATCTAGTGGTCTTTATTTCCCTCTATTGTGGTCTTACAGCTGGTAATAGTGGTCTAGCTGTCTTACATCTCTCTATAGTGGCATTGCAGCTGGATCTAGTGGTCTTACACCTCTCTATAGTGGTCTTACAGCAGGTAATAGTGGTCTGGCTGTCTTTCATCTAGTGGTCTTATTCCCCTCTATTGTGGTCTTACAGCTGGTAATAGTGGTCTAGCTGTCTTACATCTCTCTATAGTGGCATTGCAGCTGGATCTAGTGGTCTTACACCTCTCTATAGTGGTCTTACACCAGGTAATAGTGGTCTGGCTGTCTTTCATCTAGTGGTCTTATTCCCCTCTATTGTGGTCTTACAGCTGGTAATAGTGGTCTAGCTGTCTTACACCTCTCTATAGTGGTATTGCAGCTGGCTCTAGTGGTCTTACAGCTGGCTCTAGTGGTCTTAGAGCTGGCTCTAGTGGTCTTACAGCCCTAGTGGTCTAAGGTGGCCCTGGTGGTCTTAAGTTGGCTGTAGTGGTCTTACAGCTGGCTGTAGTGGTCTTACTGCTGGCAATAGTGATCTTGCAGCTGGCAGTAGTGGTCTTGCAGCTGGTCCTAGTCTTACAGCTGGCCCAAGTGGTCTTAATCTGGCCCTAGTGGTCTTACAGCTGGCTGTAGTGGTGTTAACAGTTGCCTCTAGTGTCAAGCACCGCTAGTAGACTCTCTCTTTGTCGTGTCTGTACTGCTAGTCAGTACAGTCTGTTTGTCATGCCTGTCAGAGTTAATCCAAAGTCTCGGTTTCTCATGTCTGTCTGAGTTCATCCATATACTGCTAGTAGCGTCACTGTTTCTCATGTCTGTATGAGTTCATCCAGAGTTCATCCATATACTGCTAGTAGCGTCACTGTTTCTCATGTCTGTATGAGTTCATCCAGAGTTCATCCATATACTGCTAGTAGCGTCACTGTTTCTCATGTCTGTTAGAGTTCATCCAGAGTTCATCCAGAGTTCATCCAGAGTTCATCCATATACTGCTAGTAGCGTCACTGTTTCTCATGTCTGTTAGAGTTCATCCAAATACTGCTAGTAGCGTCACTGTTTCTCATGTCTGTCTGAGTTCATCCAAATACTGCTAGTAGTGTCACTGTTTTCTCATGTCTGTCTGAGTTCATCCAAATACTGCTAGTATAGCGTCACTGTTTCTCATGTCTGTCTGAGTTCATCCAAATACTGCTAGTAGTGTCACTGTTTCTCATGTCTGTCTGAGTTCATCCATATACTGCTAGTAGCGTCACTGTTTCTCATGTCTGTTAGAGTTCATCCAGAGTTCATCCAAATACTGCTAGTAGTGTCACTGTTTCTCATGTCTGTCTGAGTTCATCCATATACTGCTAGTAGCGTCACTGTTTCTCATGTCTGTTAGAGTTCATCCAGAGTTCATCCAAATACTGCTAGTAGTGTCACTGTTTCTCATGTTTGTCTGAGTTCATCCATATACTGCTAGTAGCGTCACTGTTTCTCATGTCTGTTAGAGTTCATCCAGAGTTCATCCAAATACTGCTAGTAGCGTCACTGTTTCTCATGTCTGTCAGAGTTCATCCAAATACTGCTAGTAGCGTCACTGTTTCTCATGTCTGTCTGAGTTCATCCAAAAATTGCTAGTAGTGTCACTGTTTCTCATGTCTGTCTGAGTTCATCCAGAGTTCATCCAAATACTGCTAGTAGTGTCACTGTTTCTCATGTTTGTCTGAGTTCATCCAGAGTTCATCCATATACTGCTAGTAGTGTCACTGTTTCTCATGTCTGTCTGAGTTCATCCAGAGTTCATCCAAATACTGCTAGTAGCGTCACTGTTTCTCATGTCTGTCTGAGTTCATCCAAATATTGCTAGTAGTGTCACTGTTTCTCATGTCTGTCTGAGTTCATCCAAATATTGCTAGTAGTGTCACTGTTTCTCATGTCTGTCTGAGTTCATCCAGAGTTCATCCAAATACTGCTAGTAGTGTCACTGTTTCTCATGTTTGTCTGAGTTCATCCAGAGTTCATCCAAATACTGCTAGTAGTGTCACTGTTTCTCATGTCTGTCTGAGTTCATCCAGAGTTCATCCAAATACTGCTAGTAGCGTCCCTGTTTCTCATGTCTGTCTGAGTTCATCCAAATATTGCTAGTAGTGTCACTGTTTCTCATGTCTGTCTGAGTTCATCCAGAGTTCATCCAAATACTGCTAGTAGTGTCACTGTTTCTCATGTCTGTTAGAGTTCATCCAGAGTTCATCCAAATACTGCTAGTAGTGTCACTGTTTCTCATGTCTGTCTGAGTTCATCCAGAGTTCATCCAAATACTGCTAGTAGTGTCACTGTTTCTCATGTCTGTCTGAGTTCATCCAGAGTTCATCCAAATACTGCTAGTAATGTCACTGTTTTCTCATGTCTGTCTGAGTTCATCCAGAGTCATCCAAATACTGCTAGTAGTGTCACTGTTTCTCATGTCTGTCTGAGTTCATCCAGAGTTCATCCAAACTACTGCTAGTAGTGTCACTGTTTCTCATGTCTGTCTAAGTTCATCCAGAGTTCATCCAAATACTGCTAGTAGCGTCACTGTTTCTCATGTCTGTCTGAGTTCATCCAGAGTTCATCCAAATACTGCTAGTAGTGTCACTGTTTCTCATGTCTGTCTGAGTTCATCCAAATACTGCTAGTAGTGTCACTGTTTCTCATGTCTGTCTGAGTTTCATCCAAATACTGCTAGTAGTGTCACTGTTTCTCATGTCTGTCTGAGTTCATCCAGAGTTCACACAAATACTGCTAGTAGCGTCACTGTTTCTCATGTCTGTCTGAGTTCATCCAGAGTTCATCCAAATACTGCTAGTAGTGTCACTGTTTCTCATGTCTGTCTGAGTTCATCCAAATACTGCTAGTAGTGTCACTGTTTCTCATGTCTGTCTGAGTTCATTCAAATACTGCTAGTAGTGTCACTGTTTCTCATGTCTGTTAGAGTTCACACAAATACTGCTAGTATAGCGTCACTGTTTCTCATGTCTGTCTGAGTTCATCCAGAGTTCATCCAAATACTGCTAGTAGTGTCACTGTTTCTCATGTCTGTCAGAGTTCAATCCAGAGTTCATCCAAATACTGCTAGTAGTGTCACTGTTTCTCATGTCTGTCAGAGTTCATCCAGAGTTCATCCAAATACTGCTAGTAGTGTCACTGTTTCTCATGTCTGTCAGAGTTCATCCAAATACTGCTAGTATAGTCTCTTGTTTCTTGTCTGTCAGTTACTTCAAACACCGCTAATATAGTCGCTGTTTCTCAAGCCCGTAAGAGTTAATCCAAAGTCTCGGTTTCTCATGTCTGTCAGAGTTCATTCAAATACTGCTAGTATAGTCACTGTTTCTCATGTCTGTCTGATTTCATCCAAATACTGCTAGTAGTGTCACTGTTTCTCATGTCTGTCTGATTTCATCCAAATACTGCTAGTATAGTCACTGTTTCTCATGTCTGTCAGAGTTAAATTAAATAAATACTGCTAGTATAGTCACTGTTTCTCATGTCTGTCAGAGTTAAATTAAATAAATACTGTTAGTAGTGTCACTGTTTCTCATGTTCGTCAGAGTTTACAATTAAGAAGAATCTGTTTTGCTCCTCTTAATAAAAACACATGTATACACAAACATACCACGGAAATACACATGTATACACAAACATACCATGGACATACACATGTATACACAAACATACCACGGAAATACACATGTATACACAAACATACCAGGGAAATACACATGTATACACAAACATACCAGGGAAATACACATGTATACACAAACATACCAGGGAAATACACATGTATACACAAACATACCACGGAAATACACATGTGTACACAAACATACCAGGGAAATACACATGTATACACAAACATACCAGGGAAATACACATGTGTACACAAACATACCACGGAAATACACATGTATACATAAACATACCACGGAAATACACATGTATACACAAACATACCAGGGAAATACACATGTATACACAAACATACCAGGGAAATACACATGTATACACAAACATACCAGGGAAATACACATGTATACACAAACATACCACGGAAATACACATGTGTACACAAACATACCACGGAAATACACATGTATACACAAAACATACCACGGAAATACACATGTGTACACAAAACATACCACGGAAATACACATGTATACACAAACATACCACGGAAATACACATGTGTACACAAACATACCACGGAAATACACATGTATACACAAACATACCACGGAAATACACATGTGTACACAAACATACCACGGAAATACACATGTATACACAAACATACCACGGAAATACACATGTGTACACAAATATACCAGGGAAATACACATGTATACACAAACATACCACGGAAATACACATGTGTACACAAACATACCACGGAAATACACATGTATACACAAACATACCACGGAAATACACATGTATACACAAACATACCATGGAAATACAAAGCCGACATACATGTATACATCACACACTCAGTCACTGGCTAAAACACAATTAAAGAAATAGAAACAGGCACTGGCATTGACTCACATTAACTATGTTAAACAAGCACTAAGAGTAACACATTAACTATGTTGAACAAGCACTAAGAGTAACACATTAACTATGTTAAACAAGCACTAAGAGTAACACATTAACTATGTTGAACAAGCACTAAGAGTAACACATTAACTATGTTGAACAAGCACTAAGAGTAACACATTAACTATGTTAAACAAGCACTAAGAGTAACACATTAACTATGTTGAACAAGCACTAAGAGTAACACATTAACTATGTTGAACAAGCACTAAGAGTAACACATTAACTATGTTGAACAAGCACTAAGAGTAACACATTAACTATGTTGAACCAAGCACTAAGAGTAACACATTAACTATGTTGAACAAGCACTAAGAGTAACACATTAACTATGTTGAACAAGCACTAAGAGTAACACATTAACTATGTTGAACAAGCACTAAGAGTAACACATTAACTATGTTGAACAAGCACTAAGAGTAAACACATTAACTATGTTGAACAAGCACTAAGAGTAACACATTAACTATGTTGAACAAGCACTAAGAGTAACACATTAACTATGTTAAACAAGCAACTAAGAGTAACACATTAACTATGTTAAACAAGCACTAAGAGTAACACATTAACTATGTTAAACAAGCACTAAGAGTAACACATTAACTATGTTGAACAAGCACTAAGAGTAACACATTAACTATGTTGAACAAGCACTAAGAGTAACACATTAACTATGTTGAACAAGCACTAAGAGTAACACATTAACTATGTTGAACAAGCACTAAGAGTAACACATTAACTATGTTGAACAAGCACTAAGAGTAACACATTAACTATGTTGAACAAGCACTAAGAGTAACACATTAACTATGTTGAACAAGCACTAAGAGTAAACACATTACTATGTTGAACAAGCACTAAGAGTAACACATTAACTATGTTGAACAAGCACTAAGAGTAACACATTAACTATGTTAAACAAGCACTAAGAGTAACACATTAACTATGTTAAACAAGCACTAAGAGTAACACATTAACTATGTTAAACAAGCACTAAGAGTAACACATTAACTATGTTAAACAAGCACTAAGAGTAACACATTAACTATGTTGAACAAGCACTAAGAGTAACACATTAACTATGTTGAACAAGCACTAAGAGTACACATTAACTATGTTGAACAAGCACTAAGAGTAACACATAACTATGTTGAACAAGCACTAAGAGTAACACATTAACTATGTTAAAACAAGCACTAAGAGTAACACATTAACTATGTTAAACAAGCACTAAGAGTAACACATTAACTATGTTAAACAAGCACTAAGAGTAACACATTAACTATGTTGAAACAAGCACTAAGAGTAACACATTAACTATGTTAAACAAGCACTAAGAGTAACACATTAACTATGTTGAACAAGCACTAAGAGTAACACATTAACTATGTTGAACAAGCACTAAGAGTAACACATTAACTATGTTGAACAAGCACTAAGAGTAACACATTAACTATGTTGAAACAAGCACTAAGAGTAACCACATTAACTATTGTTGAACAAGCACTAAGAGTAACACATTAACTATGTTGAACAAGCACTACGAGTAACACATTAAACTATGTTGAACAAGCACTAAGAGTAACACATTAACTATGTTGAACAAGCACTAAGAGTAAACACATTAACTATGTTGAACAAGCACTAAGAGTAACACATTAACTATGTTGAACAAGCACTAAGAGTAACACATTAACTATGTTGAACAAGCACTAAGAGTAACACATCTAACTATGTTGAACAAGCACTAAGAGTAACACATTAACTATGTTGAACAAGCACTAAGTAGTAACACATTAACTATGTTGAACAAGCACTAAGAGTAACACATTAACTATGTTGAACAAGCACTAAGAGTAACACATTAACTATGTTGAACAAGCACTAAGAGTAACACATTAACTATGTTGAACAAGCACTAAGAGTAACACATTAACTATGTTGAACAAGCACTAAGAGTAACACATTAACTATGTTGAACAAGCACTAAGAGTAACACATTAACTATGTTGAACAAGCACTAAGAGTAACACATTAACTATGTTGAACAAGCACTAAGAGTAACACATTAACTATGTTGAACAAGCACTAAGAGTAACACATTAACTATGTTGAACAAGCACTAAGAGTAACACATTAACTATGTTAAACAAGCACTAAGAGTAACACATTAACTATGTTGAACAAGCACTAAGAGTAACACATTAACTATGTTGAACAAGCACTAAGAGTAACACATTAACTATGTTAAACAAGCACTAAGAGTAACACATTAACTATGTTAAACAAGCACTAAGAGTAACACATTAACTATGTTAAACAAGCACTAAGAGTAACACATTAACTATGTTGAACAAGCACTAAGAGTAACACATTAACTATGTTGAACAAGCACTAAGAGTAACACATTAACTATGTTGAACAAGCACTAAGAGTAACACATTAACTATGTTGAACAAGCACTAAGAGTAACACATTAACTATGTTGAACAAGCACTAAGAGTAACACATTAACTATGTTGAACAAGCACTAAGAGTAACACATTAACTATGTTGAAACAAGCACTAAGAGTAACACATTAACTATGTTGAACAAGCACTAAGAGTAACACATTAACTATGTTGAACAAGCACTAAGAGTAACACATTAACTATGTTAGAACAAGCACTAAGAGTAACACATTAACTATGTTGAACAAGCACTAAGAGTAACACATTAACTATGTTGAACAAGCACTAAGAGTAACACATTAACTATGTTGAACAAGCACTAAGAGTAACACATTAACTATGTTGAACAAGCACTAAGAGTAACACATTAACTATGTTGAACAAGCACTAAGAGTAACACATTAACTATGTTGAACAAGCACTAAGAGTAACACATTAACTATGTTGAACAAGCACTAAGAGTAACACATTAACTATGTTGAACAAGCACTAAGAGTAACACATTAAACTATGTTGAACAAGCACTAAGAGTAACACATTAACTATGTTGAACAAGCACTAAGAGTAACACATTAACTATGTTAAACAAGCACTAAGAGTAACACATTAACTATGTTGAACAAGCACTAAGAGTAACACATTAACTATGTTGAACAAGCACTAAGAGTAACACATTAACTATGTTGAACAAGCACTAAGAGTAACACATTAACTATGTTGAACAAGCACTAAGAGTAACACATTAACTATGTTGAACAAGCACTAAGAGTAACACATTAACTATGTTGAACAAGCACTAAGAGTAACACATTAACTATGTTGAACAAGCACTAAGAGTAACACATTAACTATGTTGAACAAGCACTAAGAGTAACACATTAACTATGTTGAACAAGCACTAAGAGTAACACATTAACTATGTTGAACAAGCACTAAGAGTAACACATTAACTATGTTGAACAAGCACTAAGAGTAACACATTAACTATGTTGAACAAGCACTAAGAGTAACACATTAACTATGTTGAACAAGCACTAAGAGTAACACATTAACTATGTTGAACAAGCACTAAGAGTAACACATTAACTATGTTGAACAAGCACTAAGAGTAACACATTAACTATGTTGAACAAGCACTAAGAGTAACACATTAACTATGTTGAACAAGCACTAAGAGTAACACATTAACTATGTTGAACAAGCACTAAGAGTAACACATTAACTATGTTGAACAAGCACTAAGAGTAACACATTAACTATGTTGAACAAGCACTAAGAGTTAACACATTAACTATGTTGAACAAGCACTAAGAGTAACACATTAACTATGTTGAACAAGCACTAAGAGTAACACATTAACTATGTTGAACAAGCACTAAGAGTAACACATTAACTATGTTGAACAAGCACTAAGAGTAACACATTAACTATGTTGAACAAGCACTAAGAGTAACACATTAACTATGTTGAACAAGCACTAAGAGTAACACATTAACTATGTTGAACAAGCACTAAGAGTAACACATTAACTATGTTGAACAAGCACTAAGAGTAACACATTAACTATGTTGAACAAGCACTAAGAGTAACACATTAACTATGTTGAACAAGCACTAAGAGTAACACATTAACTATGTTGAACAAGCACTAAGAGTAACACATTAACTATGTTGAACAAGCACTAAGAGTAACACATTAACTATGTTGAACAAGCACTAAGAGTAACACATTAACTATGTTGAACAAGCACTAAGAGTAACACATTAACTATGTTGAACAAGCACTAAGAGTAACACATTAACTATGTTAAACAAGCACTAAGAGTAACAATTAAAATGGAGGGGCAGACCTAACGTAGGATACAGATCACAGATAACAGCTCTCTCTCTATATATATATCCCGATTTTTCCTCATACACACAAATACTGCTGGGTACAAACTTTACAAGACAAACACTAAGGAGGTACATAATTATACCTTGGTACAAACTTTACAGGCGGTACGTATACCTTGATACAAACTTTACAAGACAAACCATACAGGAGGTACGTATACTATGGTACATACTTTATAAGACAAACCATACAGGCGGTACGTATACCTTGATACAAACTTTACAAGACAAACCATACAGGAGGTACGTATACTATGGTACATACTTTATAAGACAAACCATACAGGAGGTACGTATACTATGGTACAAACTTTACAAGACAAACCATACAGGAGGTACGTATACTATGGTACAAACTTTACAAGACAAACCATACAGGATGTACGTATACTATGGTACAAACTTTACAAGACAAACCATACAGGATGTACGTATACTATGGTACAAACTTTATAAGACAAACCATACAGGATGTACGTATACTATGGTACATACTTTATAAGACAAACCATACAGGATGTACGTATACTATGGTACATACTTTATAAGACAAACCATACAGGACGTACGTATACTATGGTACAAACTTTACAAGACAAACCATACAGGAGGTACGTATACTATGGTACAAACTTTACAAGACAAACCATACAGGAGGTACGTATACTATGGTACAAACTTTACAAGACAAACCATACAGGAGGTACGTATACTATGGTACAAACTTTACAAGACAAACCATACAGGAGGTACGTATACTATGGTACAAACTTTACAAGACAAACCATACAGGAGGTACGTATATTATGGTACAAACTTTACAAGACAAACAATAATGAGGCACGTATACCTTGGTACAACACTATGAAATAATCGAGCACATGACGCACTCCCCCTGTTTGTCACGTGCTGTGTTCTACTACTACTAGTACTACTACTACTACTACTACTAGTCATTTCAAAAATACGGTTGTCTCTTTTCTGTTCAAATTGTTTCGTCCACCAGTCACCAGCTTTGACACGACAACCGTTCGTGCTCTCCGCAAGGAGAAATTGCTCCACACATGGGAAGCAACTCCGAAATTTACTAATCAGCAGCTTTTGGCACTTGAAAAAGTTCTCTCCCTTGACCAATTTGAGCTCCTATGGTGGGCACAGGAATACGGTAAATTATTATGTAGTTCTACCAGTAGTTGTGTACTTCCAGTAGCAGTGCCCGTCACTGTGACCTCTCTCCTTCCATGGCACAGTACACGTCACTGTCACCATGTGGTAATGCACATCATTATGGCCATGTTGTGATACACGTCACTGTCACCATGTTGTGATACACGTCACTGTCACCATGTTGTGATACACGTCATTGTCACCATGTTGTAATGCACATCATTATGGCCATGTTGTGATACACGTCACTGTCACCGTGTTGTGATACACGTCATTGTCACCATGTTGTAATGCACATCATTATGGCCATGTTGTGATACACGTCACTGTCACCATGTTGTGATACACGTCATTGTCACCATGTTGTAATGCACATCGTTATGGCCATGTTGTGATACACGTCACTGTCACCATGTTGTAATGCACATCGTTATGGCCATGTTGTGATACACGTCATTGTCACCATGTTGTAATGCACATCGTTATGGCCATGTTGTGATACACGTCACTGTCACCATGTTGTAATGCACATCGTTATGGCCATGTTGTGATACACGTCACTGTCACCATGTTGTAATGCACATCGTTATGGCCATGTTGTGATACACGTCATTGTCACCATGGTGTGATACACGTCACTGTCACCATGGTGTGATACACGTCACTGTCACCATGTTGCGATACACGTCACTGTCACCATGTTGCGATACACGTCACTGTCACCATGTTGTAATGCACATCGTTATGGCCATGTTGTGATACACGTCACTGTCACCATGGTGTGATACGTCACTGTCACCATGTTGTGATACACGTCACTGTCACCATGTTGTAATGCACATCGTTATGGCCATGTTGTGATACACGTCACTGTCACCATGTTGTGATACACGTCACTGTCACCATGGTGTGATACACGCCACTGTCACCATGGTGTGATACACGTCACTGTCACCATGGTGTGATACACGTCACTGTCACCATGTTGTGATACACGTCACTGTCACCATGTTGTAATGCACATCGTTATGGCCATGTTGTGATACACGTCATTGTCACCATGTTGTAATGCACATCATTATGGCCATGTTGCGATACACGTCACTGTCACCATGTGGTAATGCACATCGTTATGGCCATGTTGTGATACACGTCATTGTCACCATGTTGTAATGCACATCGTTATGGCCATGTTGTGATACACGTCACTGTCACCATGTTGTAATGCACATCATTATGGCCATGTTGCGATACACGTCACTGTCACCATGTTGTGATACACGTCATTGTCACCATGTTGTAATGCACATCATTATGGCCATGTTGCGATACACGTCACTGTCACCATGTGGTAATGCACATCGTTATGGCCATGTTGTGATACACGTCATTGTCACCATGTTGTAATGCACATCGTTATGGCCATGTTGTGATACACGTCACTGTCACCATGTTGTAATGCACATCATTATGGCCATGTTGCGATACACGTCACTGTCACCATGGTGTGATACACGTCACTGTCACCATGTTGTGATACACGTCACTGTCACCATGGTGTGATACACGTCACTGTCACCATGGTGTGATACACGTCATTATCACCATGTTGTGATACACGTCATTATGGCCATGTTGCGATACACGTCACTGTCACCATGTTGTGATACACGTCATTGTCACCATGTTGTGATACACGTCATTATGGCCATGTTGCGATACACGTCACTGTCACCATGTTGTGATACACCTCACTGTCACCATGGTGTGATACACGTCACTGTCACCATGGTGTGATACACGTCACTGTCACCATGGTGTGATACACGTCATTGTCACCATGTTGTGATACACGTCACTGTCACCATGTTGCGATACACGTCACTGTCACCATGTTGTGATACACGTCATTGTCACCATGTTGTGATACACGTCATTATGGCCATGTTGCGATACACGTCACTGTCACCATGTTGTGATACACGTCATTGTCACCATGTTGTAATGCACATCATTATGGCCATGTTGTGATACACATCATTATGGCCATGTTGTGATACACGTCATTGTCACCATGTGGTAATGCACATCGTTATGGCCATGTTGTGATACACGTCATTGTCACTATGTGGTAATGCACGTCATTATGGCCGTGTTGCGGTACACGTCATTGTCACCATGTTGTGATACACGTCACTGTCACCATGTTGTGATACACGTCATTGTCACCATGTGGTAATGCACGTCATTATGGCCATGTTGTGATACACGTCATTGTCACCATGTGGTAATGCACGTCATTATGGCCATGTTGCGGTACACGTCATTGTCACCATGTTGTGATACACGTCACTGTCACCATGTTGTGATACACGTCATTGTCACCATGTGGTAATGCACGTCATTATAGCCATGTTGTGATACACGTCATTGTCACCATGTGGTAATGCACGTCATTATGGCCATGTTGCGGTACACGTCATTGTCACCATGTTGTGATACACGTCACTGTCACCATGTTGTAATGCACATCATTATGGTCATGTTGTGATACACATCATTATGGCCATGTTGTGATACACGTCATTGTCACCATGTTGTGATACACGTCACTGTCACCATGTTGTAATGCACATCATTATGGCCATGTTGCGGTACACGTCATTGTCACCATGTTGTGATACACGTCACTGTCACCATGTGGTAATGCACGTCATTATGGCCATGTTGTGATACACGTCATTGTCACCATGTTGTGATACAATGTCACTGTCACCATGTGGTAATGCACGTCATTATGGCCATGTTGCGGTACACGTCATTGTCACCATGTTGTGATACACGTCACTGTCACCATGTGGTAATGCACGTCATTATGGCCATGTTGCGGTACACGTCATTGTCACCATGTTGTGATACACGTCACTGTCACCATGTTGTGATACACGTCATTGTCACCATGTGGTAATGCACGTCATTATGGCCATGTTGCAGTACACGTCATTGTCACCATGTTGTAATGCACGTCATTATGGCCATGTTGTGATACACGTCATTGTCACCATGTTGTGATGCACGTCATTGTCACCATGTTGTGATACACGTCACTGTCACCATGTTGTGATACACGTCACTGTCACCATGTTGTGATACACGTCATTGTCACCATGTGGTAATGCACATCATTATGGCCATGTTGTTATACACACCGACCACGACGCTAGCACCGACTCTCGGACAACCGGTGCGAACTCCTCAATGGAACACAACAACGAACACACCACCACCACCACCGCTGTAGTGGCCACAGAAAGTTTGTTTGAGACGGGTTCACCACCAGACGAAGACCAACCCCTGCTAAAGGAAACAGGTTCACCACCAGACGAAGACCAACCCCTGCTAAGGGAAACAGGTTCACCACCAGACGAAGGCTGACCCCTGCTAACCCTAACCCTAACCCTGCTAAGGGAAACAAACTGATGTTCACTACTCACATTGTGTTGCGACTTCACGGTTGAGCAGCGGTCTACTTGTTAACGTTTCGCACTTCACCAAGATTCACGTCAAAAAGATAACCACCTCATAATATTACTCACACCATTATATTACCCACCTTACGATAGTTGAGTAATAACTGTATAATGACTGTAGCCGCCAGTGAGACAATCAGCCAACTGAGCCCTGCAAACCTACTCGTGTACTCGTTACCCGTGTGGCCGCCAGTGAGACAATCAGCCAACTGAGCCCTGCAAACCTACTCGTGTACTCGTTACCCGTGTGGCCGCCAGTGAGACAATCGGCCAACTGAGCCCTGCAAACCTACCCGTGTACTCGTTACCCGTGTGGCCGCCAGTGAGACAATCAGCCAACTGAGCCCTGCAAACCTACTCGTGTACTCGTTACCCGTGTGGCCGCCTATGAGACAATCAGCGAACCGTGACGAATGAAAAAGGCCATAGAATGTATAGAAATGTATACAAAGGAGGCGTAAGAACAGCGGAGGGCGTGAGGCTCTTCACGGTCTGTTGACGTCATTCGTCGGCTGCCTCACGCCCTACTTCAGTTTTTGTCGTCAATCTTAAATAAGCATGTAGACCAGGAAACTGCTATTCTACACGGAGAGTGGGATGCCGCCTTCCATGCTAGTGAGTATAATGAACCCAGTCTCCTACTGTGTTGTGGACTACATTTCACCGGTTGTGCATAGGCGTTTCAACAGTCGAGTCGAACTCAGAAGCGTTGACTGCAGTCAGAACAGTGGACTTTAAACATTTTCATTTACTTCTAACTGAACGAAGACCCGAAATACGACTTCCTGCATCCACAACACAAGTATGGAGACAGTGAGTCGTGTACTAAAACACCGTGACTCTGAAATACAGGTGTAGTGACTGAGTCGTGTACTAAAACACCGTGACTCTGAAATACAGGTGTAGTGACAGTGAGTCGTGTACTAAAACACCGTGACTCTGACATACAGGTCTAGTGACTGAGTCGTGTACTAAAACACCGTGACTCTGAAACACAGGTCTAGTGACAGTGAGTCGTGTACTAAAACACCGTGACTCTGAAATACAGGTGTAGTGACAGTGAGTCGTGTACTAAAACACCGTGACTCTGACATACAGGTCTAGTGACTGAGTCGTGTACTAAAACACCGTGACTCTGAAATACAGGTGTAGTGACAGTGAGTCGTGTACTAAAACACCGTGACTCTGAAATACAGGTGTAGTGACAGTGAGTCGTGTACTAAAACACCGTGACTCTGACATACAGGTCTAGTGACTGAGTCGTGTACTAAAACACCGTGACTCTGAAATACAGGTGTAGTGACAGTGAGTCGTGTACTAAAACACCGTGACTCTGAAATACAGGTGTAGTGACAGTGAGTCGTGTACTAAAACACCGTGACTCTGAAATACAGGTGTAGTGACAGTGAGTCGTGTACTAAAACACCGTGACTCTGACATACAGGTGTAGTGACTGAGTCGTGTACTAAAACACCGTGACTCTGAAATACAGGTGTAGTGACAGTGAGTCGTGTACTAAAACACCGTGACTCTGAAATACAGGTGTAGTGACAGTGAGTCGTGTACTAAAACACCGTGACTCTGACATACAGGTGTAGTGACAGTGAGTCGTGTACTAAAACACCGTGACTCTGACATACAGGTCTAGTGACTGAGTCGTGTACTAAAACACCGTGACTCTGAAATACAGGTGTAGTGACAGTGAGTCGTGTACTAAAACACCGTGACTCTGACATACAGGTGTAGTGACTGAGTCGTGTACTAAAACACCGTGACTCTGAAATACAGGTGTAGTGACAGTGAGTCGTGTACTAAAACACCGTGACTCTGACATACAGGTGTAGTGACTGAGTCGTGTACTAAAACACCGTGACTCTGACATACAGGTGTAGTGACTGAGTCGTGTACTAAAACACCGTGACTCTGACATACAGGTGTAGTGACAGTGAGTCGTGTACTAAAACACCGTGACTCTGAAATACTGGTCTACATGAAAGTAAATCCTGCAGTGACTCTGAAATACAGGTCTAGTGACAGTGAATCCTACACGAAAACATCGTGACTCTGAATTACTGGTCTAGTAACAGTGTATCCTGCACGAAAGCACCAGTTAGTCCTGTACTAAAACAGTGTCAAACTCAAATACAGGTCTAGTGACAGTGAGTCCTGTACTCGGTAGAACACCGTAACTCTCAATTAAAAGTCACTACAGGAGTACAGCGGTTTCTATGTTCGTGACATCGTACCCGTGACGAAGGAAAACAGATCTTCCGATGTGTGAGAAAACCAGAGTAGAGAAAGGTGGAGTCAAACCAGTACTACGTAGTCAAACCAGTACTAGCTTGCTAAAAACATGGCTGCAGCAACATGCGACGAACACGCCCACACCAAGTGCACGATATGCCGTGAAGACTTTAAGGATC